>DWPV01003986.1:0-14272 GCA_018251915.1 Urbanus proteus proteus
TCCAAATGGTTCCTGTAAATATACACACGTGCGGTTCCAAACATTGGCTTTGAAACACGACCGTGTTTCTAGATAAAAATAGGAAATCTTAGTAGGTTAGTAGCAAGTACAGGCAATGCAATGTTTGGATTATAAGGGAAAACAACTTTCTATGTATATAACAACGCGTGGGGGCTTATTGCGAATCAATTACTACCTTAAATGTCAAAACATACATAAATATTATTTTCCATCTGTCGCTTAAGTTGTTAACTGTTGTTAAGTTAAAACAATAATATCAAGGTAATTAAAACAATAATGTGTTGATTTGCTTCTTCCAAAGCGTGGAGATGGAAAAAGAAGCTACATAAGACTTTCTCATTTGGAAACTTTCTTATATTTTTTAAGTTTACAAATTATATCACCTTACAAGTAAAATCCAATCTGGAGTCATATTATGTTATTCTTATACATAGTTCTTATACGCTACTAGACTTTTAAAAATGGTATGTATAAGGCACTGTTTATATTTAAATGGGGTAGAGCTCTCCGTGATTCGACTAAAGAAGTCGAAGTCTATAATATGTATAAAAAGTATTTACCTATTTTAGTTTTTCGCCACTTGCGAGTTATACCATTTGCCTTGCATTTTAGTTGCATGATCATCATTATACGTTCAAAGGGGATTGGTAGAGTGTGTCACCAGATAATAATATGTGTAATGTGTATATCCAAGATAAGGGAGGAATTATAAATAATGATGCTACTTAGGTACTTCCACTGCGGATGTTAAGAGTTTAATGAATTTTATATGTCCATATTTGAATGCAGATTTTTGGGCATACTTATGTAATTTAAAATCTATATTATTATAACTACACTACTACTACTACTACTACAAAAAAAACTAGTTATTTATTGTTTACAGCTATTAAGTTTCACAAGTAACTTATCCAAACAGAATTTTTGAAATTGCGGAATGATGAGTTGTCGCTGTTAACGAGTATGGCATTGTGAGGATAAATAGTGACACACAGCACGACACATATATCCATACATATGTATTATCATACAAGAACGTTCCATACTTGGTTCACGACAGATTCTTCTTAAGCGAAGTAAAAAAGCGTAAATTATGTAAACGGCCAGGAAATATATTTCCTTAGCCATTTTAGAACGAGAGTTCTTAGAATCTAATGTAATTCTAATGTGGTTCCGGTTCTCTCATAATAAAAGCTTTTTAAATATATTATTTATTATAATTATTATGTAAAATAAATTTTAGCATAAGGAAACAGTTTCGTCAGATATTTTTTATTATACCCACTTACCTACTTACAGTTATTGTTTAATCGTAGTTGATGGTTAACTTTAATAAATATAACTATAATAACTTTAAATAAAATTGAAGTGTCTGTTTGTGATTTCAAAATATTTTTTTTTACTTAACGCATTTTAATAGCATTTTTGTTATAGGTATCATATATGCTATTACAATGTTTTTTTGTCTGTCTGTTTGGCTGAGGTAATATTCTGAACGACTGGACCGATTTTCACGGGACTTTCAGTGGAAGATAGCTGAAGATATAAGGCGTAACATAGGCTACTTTAATTTTGGAAAATAGCATTAGCGTGCGCGCCATGCGCATGCGCCCCTTTGCGGGAGAGCGGGGTGGGTGTTACCTATGTTTAGATATGTACTCCCTTTTACTTTTTTAATACGGGTAAAACCGCGCGAATCAGTTAGTAACATTAATATAGGTAACACGACAAATACCTACTGAATGTAATTATAAACATAGTAAAATTTCGCTAATATAAGGCATCGTAAACTTACTGACCATAAATCATTCCAGCCGAGTTTGGCTCGAAAGGAAACTTTAACTACATTTAGGTATTGTGAGTAAAATAGTAAACCACCTACTAAATGGTAACTACTATTAGATATCACATACCTACTCATTTCGTGGTAGGAATTGGCATATCTTTTTCAAAGTAGCATATCTATTGCTTGTCCAAAAATACCCATATATACCTACAGCTATCATAAGGCTTTACGTATACTCTTAAAGAAGTAAGAAGTAAGATTGCAGCTTTAGACGATTCCGGCGGCACCACCACCACACCTATCTCTACCTCATAACGGCAGTGTTTAACACTGCTGTGTTCTACCTTGAAGGATGTGGTAAGGTAGATACGAGGATACTTATCCGAGGTGTTCCAACTTAGTCCTAAAGGGTTGATTACAAATGTCCATGGGCGGTTGCCACTTACCATCAGTTGAACTGCATGCTCGTTTGCTACTCCAATATTATAAAAAATGGGTGGTCAGACACAAATTAGATAGATATTTAATTTATCAAATTTGTGATTTAAGTTGTATTAAATAATAACGATACTTATAACCACCTTATAACCATAAGATAAATACGTGAGTTCCAAATGCTGCCAGTTACATAAAATGGTTTAAATAGGTTTTTTATATAGACAAGAAAACTGATTTTGTTGGTAGCTTGACATTAACGACATTTAGAAGTCAATTTTAATATTATTTAGTATAGCACTTGCAATTTTTAAGTTTCACGGTTTACTAAGACTTTTTAACATATTACAATCATTGTTTATAAAAAGTAGCGTTTTCTAATATTCTCTGTATGCCTATTCATACAGACTGAGAAAAATTAAATGTAATGAAATCTTTAAAATCAACGATGACTGCCGCTAGATCGGTAATAGTTCATTGATATTTATATTCAACATAACATAAAAATCTGGTAGTGGTTTTAGTTGTTTATTATAAACAGCATTGTAGCACTGTTGTGTGCGTGTTTGAGGCTTTTTATAAGGTGTTTCCATAAGTAGTTTCCAGTTATAAAAGTTAGAACAGCATATATTATGATACACTAACAGTTGCCTGAACTGAGGTATTAAAGATTTTTCCATTTGTCTTGCGCAGATCATTCGCACCGAGTCGTCAGTGACCAAGAGAACATATCCTTGCGAAGGGCCAATGGGCGTTCGCCAGAACCCGTGGAATCCAACCAAGCGACGTGGACCCATTGCAGCTGAAGCCGCCAGTCCTGGACCCGCTGTCGTTTCTTTGCCGTCACTAATAGGTAAAGTTATTCCCATCATATATAGGTAACAAACATTAATTATCTTAAATGGATAATACCTGGGCAAGAGTCGTATCTCGAACTCGTTAGCATTAAATATATAAACGCTCACGTTTATTTATATCGTTTTATTAACACAAGATACTCTAACTGGTTCCGTAATTTTAAACCACTGCTCAAGAACAGCCAGAGAACTCGCGATTGCATCGTAAGAGAATCTTTTTGTAACACAATTGCTTTATTGTATTTGTATTAGCACTGTTAACAAAAAATCATGCATCCTTAACATTTGATGATAAACGTATGACTCCTTTGTTTGAGATTGGTAACCGTATGTATAATGTTTACCTATCAGTTTCGGCAGTACAGTTCGCGTTCTCTCGTTGTCGCGGTGACATCATCCGGAGGTTGTATTGTGAGATTATCGCTTGTTCTGCAAATATCGACCTTGCTCGTGTTCATACACAACGTGACATCATTTCGTTAATGTTTCTATTTGACGAACAGTCAAATAAAATGTTAACGCTAGTTTTTTGTTGCCAAACGAAATTATCGACGTTCGTCGAACTTGTTTTTATAGCATTTTAAGAGTTATAGCTTATTTGTATAGTACAGTGTTGAGTATAAAACTTGTCGCGCGACTATGTGTGAGCGGTGTGGTTCTTCGAGATAGCAATAAATTAAGCTATATTTGGCGACTATCTGGAGCGGCCGTGGGCGAAAACATTGACCCTGGGCAAGGTGAGCGCGGACTGTGCGTGAAACACATAAATCAAGCCTAATACTGCTGTAACTGCTGAGATACGAGTTACGAGACCAAGATGTCATCTCGGCGTCTCAGACAATTGGTCAACAATTGCACTGTGCAGTATCGCTCTAGTTATCAATTTTAAAACTATTTTTAGAGATGACTCTTTTGTCATTTGACGATATCAATGTTATTGGTTAATAGTTCACGTTTAATGTGTTTAAATTGAGACCACTAACTAGACTAAAGTGTCTGTATAAATATTTCGGCATTGCAGGTAAACCTCCACAGGAGTCTCGCAAACCCCGCGCACCAGCATTTACGTTTGGACAGAAGTTGGAACCTGCAGGAAAAGACAAAGCCGGTCCGGGCCCTGCTACCTACAACACAGAAGGAATGACGGCAAAGGGTAAGTCGTTATTTAAGCATTAAGATAACTGTAAGTGTTTAATTCATTAGGATTGATGACCGCGCCCAAGTTATATCGCATAGCGATCAGTCAAGCGTAGACAATAACAGCTGCAATAATAAACATTGCGCAAATGGATCACTTGGTCATCTTCAGTAAATTGCCGTTTATGTTTAGTAAACTGGTCTTTAAAGGCAATCTAGACCAAATTGCCTTCGCAGTCTCCCGCCTACGAACCTGGCATCATCAAGTATTCTGTTAATAGCTAGTTTCTGCGTAAAAGTGGTCTGTTGTCCATATTTGGTTTGATGATTAGTGGAATATTAATCAGTACCTATTCAACTTTCAAAGGAAAATGGGAATTATCTTACTTCGTGACTTGCAAATATTTTCTATCGCTTTGTAATTTGGAAACTTTAATCATCCAACTTTGTATACAACATAACTTCGAAGGTAAAGTAATACGGGGGCAATAAATTATGTCACCGGTCTTTGGGTAATACGGCTTATAACTGTATCTGGGTCATGACTTCATGGCTGCAGTTAGATTTGCATAAACAATGCCGTCTGCAATGTAATATTTCCTTGTATTATGACGATGTTTTTGGCTATTGAAGTACTGGCCAATGCAGGGAAAATTATTTAAGGAATTTCAAATATTGCAGATTTGTTGGTCTGGCTGGCTACTTGCAGTTCATTCGTAATAACTACCTATATGTAAAGTGAAGGTTTTGGAATGTTAATGACGGCATGACTATTGTCGCGAAAAATTAACCAACCATTTTTTTAAAAGGAACGGTTAAAAAAGTTATGGCAAAAATGTATTTTTTAACTATGTAGTATTAAGAATCTTGATATAAAAAGCGTGCCAAATCTGATTTCAAACGTACATATAGGTAAACAGAATAGAGCTAGGGTGATATTTTGAGGGCTGTTGGAAAAACCTTTTTATTTTAACAGAACTAAGCTGGAGTTTTCTATCGCAGACAGACACATCGGCACCGTAAAATAAAAAACTTATAGAAATATTTCCAAAATAAACTGAGTGTGATTCTATAAAATAAGCTTGTGTCAAATTGAGAACTTGCATTTTTGAATGAAGCGATTGCTGCAGCCATTAAAAAGCAAGTATGGTAAATGTTACAATAAGTGGACAACTTTTGTGAATGAACGAAACGCAAGCGACCCAGTTTCTTACGTGTCCAATAAACCGCATTTACTTGGTCATCATTAAACTGTGGCATTGGATTGTGGCGGTTCCCGCTGAGTACTTTTCTGAATGCATTTGTTCGATGTCGCCAAATAAGTCCGTATAACCGAAGGTGATCAACGCTGTGAGTCAACCGCTCGTGTGGGTGCCCCGACTTGGACCCTAAGTGGCAAATACGAACGAAACTCGGCCTCAGTCGCACATCTTGCTCGATTCAAGTACATACTTCATACGGTACTGGATACTGGATTATCTGAAAACGTTTTGAGACAGCTTTACATTAAATGGTTGTTTACTGATAGTATTGTGTTCTCGTTGTAATATAGTTTTCTGCCGGATTCTTGAGGTGAATATTTTTATTTTTATCTGATTTTGTTGTATGTAAAATATGTTGATGCCTCTAACTTTCTAGTGTAACGTAGACTGTCATAACGTTCTGGTATTTTTTTTATTCGACAAATCTCTATTCGGAACTGAGAGATACTTACGATAGTGTAAATGCAAAAATAATTATTAGGAGTATATAACAAAATCAATTAATTTATTTGCGATTTGCAGGTTAATTTTATTTAAGAAGAATTAATTATATAAAAATAAAATCATTCAACATTAACTTTAAATAGTACCTAGTTATGCAATAGGTGCATTAAAAATTAGGTTAAAAAAAGATACGATTCTCCAACTAGCTTTTTATTTATTAGGTACTGCACCGTTAAGTGTATGTTATTTTTAACTACAATTTATTTGAAAATTGTAGGTACTGTAAAATAAAGGGACTTTTTTGTTAAAGCGAGAGTAAAAAAGGTTTCTCCAATTCAATATTACAGACTACATTCCAGACAGCATTTAGTTAAAAAAAAATATATTATATACGATACGGCAGGGCGAGCTGTCGGTCCGGCGGCGTCTTTACACGGGCGTTGGCCTCCGCTGCGAGTGGCTCCCACTCCGGCGCCTTGCGATTACGAGCCCAGCAAGGCGGCCCGAGCGGTGCTAGACCATGCGCCAGCCTTCTCTATAGGTCTTCGTGTGAGCCCACCTCAACCGGGCATGAACACGCCAGGTGCTACTCGCAATCATCGAGCTATTTTTAGCGTTAGCTTATCACATGTCGCCGTATCTTTTTTATTTTTGCTCACTTCACCTGATATGATATGGACATGAATCGGTCTTGATTCATCTGCATGTTTCTTGCAATTTATCGCCTCATTTAGCTTCTGTATTGTCTTTGGATTGGATTTCAGTTGTTTCGTTATGTTATGAATAGTGCATTAGATTCGTTCGTTTCATTGCTACATTATGTCGTTATTAGCATCATTCATCTTTTGTTTTGTCATATCACATATTGTGTTATAGCATTTTGTTATTATTTTATAATTTATTCAGCGTCTGGTTTTAGCTTAGCATAATTATTCATCCCACTGATTTTGTTATTTGCGTTTCATTATTGTTGTTCTCTTTAGTAGCTCAAAACCAGTTACATTAAGGCACGGTGATTCAAATATTTGTCATTATGTTTGTAATTGTTTATTTATGACTGTTGTGCCTTGAACTAAAAAAATATTGTATATACTTTAAGAATCATTAAATCGTAAACTAAAAAGAAAAAATATATTTTTGGAATCTTAAATATGTTCTTATTTACTTAATGCCCAAATTTAGGATTCTAAAAAATACACAATGATATCTTACCGCTGTTATGTTTATTATTATTGTGAAATATTACTTAAGAATATTTTGGGCTTTCAAGATAAAAGTAACAATTGATTTTTTTTATCGAGTAGCGGTTTTGAAGATGTTTACTATCATGTACACATTGCATGTATTTCTGTATTTTTATAACATGACTAAAACCAATTACTTATAGAATTTTCTATTACATTTCAGCTCCAAATATATACTCCATGCCACCTGTTCTCGGAGAGGCTCGTGAGGGAAGCAAACGAGCTGCGCCAGCGTTTAGCATCACTGGTCGTGGAAAAACAATTGAGTGTAAGACCCCTATGCCTGGACCGGGAACATACACCACGGATAAAGCTGCCGGCGTTTTATCGAAACGACCTCCTGCTTATACCATGGCGCCTAGAAGAGAGCTGAGGCACCCCTCAGCGGCAGTGCCGGGCCCAGGAGTGTACTGTCCTGAAAAGGTAATATCATCTGCAATTACTTTGTTGAATGCTAATTGAATGCGCTCTAAAATTAATTTTTTAACTCACAATTAAAAAGTCATTAATATTCTGTACCTAACTAAAGCAACAGCAATAACTTTGTAACCTAATTCCTTTCTAGAATAATTAATTGCATTAACTTTATATAACTTATTAATAATAATCAACTTACTGAATGTCGTCATCCTGAAATAAACTCATGTATCATACATTAACATTGGAGTGGGTAATAACAGGTGTGCGTGACATTGCCATGGGCGCCTGCGCATACGTTCGGCATCAGACATTCGCAATACGCCGGCCAGTCTGTTCACTACCCAGCGCCGGAAGGAATTGCAGTCTAACCTCATCCGTCTGTAGCTTAACTTTCAATAAACTCAATCTAGCTTTAACAGTATCATTCATTTCGCTGGCTTTAATCCTACTTTAACTATTAATCATAATAAATACTCTTTAAGATTAAATAGTATACAGTGAGTGGATAAGTTCACTCATTAACGGCTTTTTACAAAACTTGCATGCATCTTAACCAAGGATAGTTAAAAGGTAACTTTTATGTTTTATAGTTTTTAATTTGATTTGTTAAAGTAGTTAGTTATTTATAAGTAACATTTATATTAATCGTTTATTACTCGTTACACGTTTTGTATCATTTCGTCAAATAGTAAAACTTATCAATAAATTTTATTTTGGTTTTCAGGCTGACACTATTCTCAGAGAAAAGTCACCTAAGTACAGCCTTTCCAGCAAAATGAAAATTGAAAAAATTGAGCAGGTGCCGGCTCCAAATGCATACAGTCCCGAAAAAGCAGATAGGTTATTACGAGAAAAATCACCAGCCTTCTCGTTCAGAACAAAATCAGAGATTGTGAAAGTTCATCACGCACCTGCTCCTAATGTATATTCGCCAGAAAAAGCTCTTCATTCATTAAAAAATGGTCCTAAGTACACTCTCGCTGGAAAAGGAGCGGCTGAAAAACTTGAAGTTACGCCAGCGCCTAATTCTTACAAGCCTGAAAAGGCTGTCAAAATTTTACATGGAAGTTCGCCTGCCTATTCAATTCGTTCTAAAGAAATTGTAGAAAAAATCGAACAGACGCCAGCTCCAAATGTGTATGCTCCAGAGAAGTCCATGCATATGTTAAACGGTGGGCCAAAATATACTATGTCTCGTAAAGCGACAACTACAAAAGTAATTGATACTCCAGGTCCTAATCAATACAGTCCTGAAAAGGCCGACAAGATTTTACATGAAAGCACCCCAGCTTATACTTTCAGGATTAAAGAACAACAAGTGATTAGAAGTGAGTCACCGGGTCCAAACGTTTATGCTCCAGAGAAATCGATGCATATGCTTGACAGTACTCCTAAATTTTCTATTAGTGGAAAAGGTCCCGCTAGCAAAATTCCGGATACACCAGGTCCTAACATGTACTCTCCAGATAAAGCTGATAAAATACTGCATGAAGCATCACCAGCCTATTCTTTTAGAATTAAAGACCAGGTGCACAAGATTGATAATACACCTGCACCAAACATGTATGCCCCAGAAAAATCGATACATGCCTTGGATCATGCGCCTAAATTTACGATTGCGGGTAAAGGACAGTCTCCAAAGCCTAATGATGTGCCAGCACCTAACACATATAATCCTGATAAAGCAGACAAGCTTCTTCACGATTCTTCACCGGCTTATACTTTTAGGCCTAAGACCCCAATGGATAAGATTAATGACACTCCAGGACCAAATGTATATGATCCACATTTATTAGACGGGGCACCAAAATTTAGTATGTATGGAAGAGGAGTTGATGCTAAACCTTCTGATACTCCTGGACCCAATGTTTATGATCCTCATCTATTAGATGGAACCCCTAAGTTTACTATGGCTGGTAAAGGACCATCCGAAAAACCGTCCAATGTACCAGCGCCTAATGCATATGATCCTCGTTTACTTGATAATACACCCAAGTATTCGCTTGCTGGCAGAGGTCACGATCAGAAATTGCCAGACACTCCCGGGCCTGCTAAATATGATCCCCATTTACCCAGCAGCTCTCCAAGGTATACCATATCCGGAAAGGGTTGTGAGGGAAAAGTTTCTGATGCACCTGCACCGAATGCATATGATCCTCATTTGCCCCATAATGCTCCTAAATTCACAATATCTGGAAAGGGCAGCGACATAAAAGTTCCTGATGTACCCGCACCAAACGCATATAATCCAAATATTTTGGAAGGAAGTCCAAAATACACGATAGCAGGAAAAGGTCAACCTGATAAAATTATAAATAATCCAGCTCCAAATGCCTATAATCCAGAAAAGGCGAATAAAGTGTTATTGGATAGCTCTCCAGCGTATACTTTTAGCCAAAAACATCCAGATTTAAAACATTTGAATACTCCTGCACCGAATGCGTATGATCCTAACTTGTTGGATTTAACTCCAAAGTATACGTTTGGTGTTAAGGGACCGGCAGAGAAACCATCAAATAATCCTGCTCCAAATTGTTATAATCCTGAAAAAGGAGACAAAGTTTTGCACGAATCGTCACCAGCGTATACTTTTAGACCCAAAATAGAATCTGGAAAAATCTTCGATACTCCAGCTCCTAATGCCTATAGCCCTGACAAAGCTGATAAAATTCTTCTCGACAGTGCACCGCGGTATTCCTTTAGAATAAAAACAAATCCTAATAAGCCAGACGATGTACCTGCACCAAACAATTATAATCCAGATAAGGCGGATAAAATATTGATGACTAGTTCGCCACAGTACACATTCCGAATTAAACCAGATGCCCTTCAAGTTCTTAACACTCCAGGTTGTTTACTGTTAAATATCTAAATTATTAATGTCATGCGGAAATTGTGGATTAATAACTAATTTCATTATATTAATAACTTCTATTACAGCTCCAAACTCTTATACAATCCCAACTCAAGTGAAGACACCTTTATACACAATTTCTGGCAGACATAAAGACCCCATTGACGAGCGCCTGAAAGTTCCAGCTCCTGGCACTTACAATCCAGAAAAGGGATACAAATTTGTATTAACTTATTCTCCACAATATACTTTTGGAGTTAAAATTCATACTGATAAGTATGCTGAATCTCCCGGTTAGTTTTTTTATCTTTTTCTTTCCGTTATTTTTCCGTCTTTGTATTATCTTTGTATTACTTTGTATTATTTTCATGAATATCGCAAGAAATATTAGTTTGTACATGACTTGTAATAAGACTTCTAAGTCCTTGGGTATTGCAATGCATTTATGATTGACTTCACATTGAACCTCTGCTCTATATAGATTTACTTAGAAGTCTCCATGGGCAACAATGATATAATTTGCCATTTGGTGAACTACATGCTCACTTGGTCTTAGCTTCAATCTTGTAAAAAAGTGAAAATTTATGTCAAGATTTTTTATTTTCTAAATTATAAATATTTTTTAACTTTTTGTGATCTGCTTAAATATTTTAAAATGACAACCTGTATTTTCAGCCCCGAATAAGTACCGTATACCATCTGTACTGGACAGTCCAGTGTACACGATGTCGGGTCGACACAAGATACCGGTGGACGACCGTGTGAGAGTACCAGCGCCTGGCACCTACTCACCGGAAAAGGTAATACATACTTATTAATATTATAATTATCGAAATAGTTGAGGGCTCGTAACATTTCCGTAAGCGATAATAGGTTTACAACACGTAATGTCGTCTCATTTTCTTATATCATTTTAGCAGTACTATATCGACGACATTGGTTTTTGTGAACATTTTTGTGGTGTATATTGTTTGATAGTTAGTTGCCATTTACCACTGAGGTGATCCAGTTCTCATTAAGATGGTATTATAACTAAATAATTTTGTATAAATAAATAAAACTATATGAACCGCTACCTGGCAATAAGTAAATATTGAACACAGAATAATTTTATTTATTTACAGGTGCAAATCAACAAGACTCCACAGATTACGTTTGGAATTAAGCATTCGCCGTTGCTTGGACAGCTTAAGCCAATTGAACCTCTGAGGCCTGTGGAGAAATACACGACACAAGAAATTAGGCACAACGACAATTCAAATGTCAGTCAAAATAAATATACGTCTGTACAAAACTCACAAACTGAGATTAGGAGGTACAATGGAGATCTTAATGATGATATTAGTGTTGATTATATTCAGAGTAACGGTTCTAATGTCGATATTAGCGATGCTCAGACACGCACTCATGTCACGCAAGTCCGATCTCAAAATGAAATAAGAAGTACCACAGTCACACCTGAACCAGTGCAGGAGAAGTTGACCCAAGAGATAGTTTGGGTACCCGATCAAGCTCCCCGTCGCGGTTCATACACTATTGATAAACCAAACGAATCAGGATTCGTTGAAAGATATCAAAATAGTGAAGTGATTCCCGTAGAGAACGGTATTATGAGGGTATCTGGCAGCGGGGAAAGGTTTCACAATGAGCAAAATAGTAGTGAGGTAATACAGAGAGATGGATATGTACAGAACGTAAACAGACATGTAAGTAATGATAAAATGCACGAACAAAGCCAAAAGGCCTCTCAGCAAGTTCACGTGGACAAGAACGTTCAACAACTTCCCGACGGAGGATATTCTACAACCACAACAACTACGACAGTTCGAAAAGTAGGCAAAGCAGCTAAGACCGCTAACGCAACAACGTCTGTTATCCGAACAAACGCAGTTGTGACGTCACGCGACATCGGTGCTAAGTAACACATTAAATTTTTAACGCCAATTAGCCAGAGATACTCAGATTTAATGCATTTGGCTTCTGAATTCCTAATTTATAATCAATTAACAATGATGATTTAATCGGATACAATTTTAATACTATGTTTAATTACTTATATATTAATGTTTTGGCGAATGTTGCATGTTAGTTATTTATTTTTATTTATACTGCTTCTTGATAGTGAAGTATTTGATACAAAAGAAATAACACTATTAACGTTATAATTATTGTATTAAAGATTAAATATGTAATAAAGTGTCTATTTTTTGTCTACATCACTGTTTCATTCAAATAATACATAGTTAACTTTCTAAATTGCGTGCCGTATGCTATCCTTAAATGATTTTAATGGAAAACATACGGCACTTAATACACTTCTACCTAATCCATTTTGTTCTAGAACAAACGAAAAGAAAAAGAACGATAGATAACGGTCTTTGGTCGAAAGTGCGAAAACATAGTATTTTTATTAGAATATACATAATCATATAATGAAGAAAAACAGTGACTCTACATTGCCGTTCTTCGTCAAATGTACACTTAAGATACTTTTTATAAGAAGTAAACGAGCGTGCAGTTTAAGATACTCTGTGGTCATGGCCGTTTATGAATATATCGACCCCGTAAAGAGCAGGGGTCTTACCTGAAGTAGATTACAGATGTGACTTCTCGGGACCGAGATAGTCTCCTTGTAAATAGTTCAGTCGCAGCATTTCACTATCGCAGTTAATTTTTGAAAGAATTTAAAATTGAGAATTCAACTGTTTTTTTAGTTAAAAATACACAAGTTGAAACGAACGGTTTTATCGGTTTCAATTGAATGACAGGGGCGGATGTTTTGGCATGATAATTAAAAGCGTTTTGTTGGAACCGGAAGCATTCAGTGTGGTCGCCGGATAAGTGGCCAGTGAACTAACGACGCCCACGCAATGTTCTCAAATTATTCTCATGATCAAAGCGATTGCACAAATCATAAGGAAAATAATTGTCATATTTTTTGCATATTTCTCTGAATTGCTGAACTTTGTAATAGACGAGATATCATTTTCAGAATAACATTGATTTGATTTATTGTAGCTTTATGCTATAAATTATAACCAATATAGATATAATTTTATTAGAAGAGTAAAAATGATTCATATCGATTATGTACTAAAAATCCTTTAACAATTTCTCGTACAGTGGGGCAAGGGCGTAGTAAGATTTGTAAGAACTGCCAAGTTTTGGTATTTCAAGTAATTCCTAAAAGATTAGGTAAGTGTAGTATGGCCGTCTTTGGTAAGTTTAACTCTTGTCTTATTAGGGTTCGGGTAAAGTAATACAAAACAACCTGTTTATTGTGATGATAGCATGCAAAAAATATTGCCATCAAAATCTTCACCGAAATTTTTCAAAACCAAATTTATAATTAAGAACGGGACCACCAGCGAAAAATAACTACAATAAGAAAATATACTACAATAAATACCTACATATAAAAGGGTACGTGACAACTGCAAAAAGATCGCGTGTTCCATGCATAGCGTGACGCGAATTGTCACGTAATATAAACCACCCTCTGTTGGTTCAGTAAGTTTCTAACGTTATCTGTTTATTGTTGTTCTTCAAGCGCAATGTGGTTTGATGGAAATTAAAATACATACACACATATACATACAAATAAATAAAATTGAAGCGTCTGTTTGTGATTTCAAAATAACATTTTTTTCTTAATGCATATGAAAGTATACACGATACCTATAACGAAAATCCAATTTAAAAAAAAATTGTCTGTCTGTCTGTTTGGCTGAGCTGATCTTCTAAACGGCTGGACCGATTTTGACGGGACTTTCACTGGAAGATAGCTGAAGGTCTAAGGCGTAACATAGGCT
>DWPV01003987.1:0-14271 GCA_018251915.1 Urbanus proteus proteus
CATTCTCCCCTATTTTTTCGCAATAAAAAGTAGCCTATGTTGGTTCTCAGGGTCTATTCTATCTCTGTACCAAATTTTCTCTGTACCAAATTTCATCAAAATCGGTTCACTGGTTTAGGCGTGAAAGTGAAACAGACAGACAGACAGACAGACAGAGTTACTTTCGCATTTATAATATTAAGTAGGGATTTACGTTTATATCCGGTTTATAAATCTAAATGGTTTTCAAAATAAACTAACGGTGACATTTTATGGTAATTTAAGTCCAATATTAATATCAATTAAATTCATCTTATCTAAAAATATAGTTTTATATCTATACATACTTTTCAAAATTTGAAATAAAAACTAAAAAGTTTTAAATATTAAAACAATTTTGCGGGGATTGCAGACTGATAGCAAAAATATGAAATACATAACGTCGTATTAAGCTTTAAAATTACCTCTGCTCAAAACAAACAGAAATTTCATCGGACACTTGTCTTATCGACAGCGAACAGCGATATAATGTTAAGCGACAGCTATTGGCATTTCACATCTTGCGAACTTTATGGCTAAGCAAACTTTTTTTGCTCCATGACAAAGTAATTATAATATTATATACCTACCATTTTAGTTCTTGTTTTTATTTAATAAGTATAATATAACACTGCTTTTATCAAGTTTGTATATAGATCGAAAAATATAAAAAAGAATGAATTGTAAGTACCTGAAACCTACTTTGTAGAATTTAAACTGATATAGGTCATAAATATGTTGACTATGTATTTACTTTATAGCAGATAGAGTTCTAGGTATAAAATAATATGATGAAGTGAAATAGGTTTTTAATATCTAGTATTTAATAACGGATTATTTCTAGAAATTATATTAATAATGTATTTCACTTCAAAACGGGGACCACGATAAAAAGAATTGACCGTTATCGTGAAAACACCTATATTTTTTTTAATAACAAACAATAACAAATCTCTTAGGGTGAGACAAAGACCTTAACTCGAAAAATCACGAGAAATATTTAAGTTAAACACATTACTAGAAGTTGGTACTGAAACCGGGATAAACGGCCCTTTCTACCCCTACACGGATTATGCTAATTTAAGGACCAAATATTTCGTGCTCATTTCAAATAATTTCCGTTGAGTTGAAATGTATAATGGAACAACTTTAAATCTCCTTAACTTACGCTTTGACTATGCTCGTAGGTAAATGTTGTGAAGGTTTCATCGCGAATGAGTAACGATAAGCGATATAGGTTTATAAACAACTTCAAAAAGGATGAGATTCTCAATTCGGCTGTACTTTTTTATTAAATGACTATTTATTGAGCCTAAATTCCTAAATAAGGTAGGTATAGATTATTACCTACTTTATTTAGGAGTTTAGACTTGTGACAATAGTGGAATCCAGTTCAGCACCCTTCTATATATTAATTACTATGAGAATTTAAAAAAGAGTTACGTATACATATAGCCGCAACCATTTTATGGTGCAACTGCTGGGCACAGTTTTTTTCTATAACTTGGAGAAGCTTACAGAATTATTCCTCGCCAAGCTGTTGCTACGGATCTTTGATTATGTCTGTATGAACGTTTAAATATTATTTAACATTGCAGTTTCGATAATTTTCTAGATAACTAAAACAAAACACATCTATTTACATTTCAAACAATAATTGCGCGCTATTTTTTCGCTTGATTCTTCTAGTTAATCGCTAATGATGTAGCGAGTACCTTAATCTGTTTTACGCTATGCATTGGGAGTGTATGATGCGTTTTTAATGAGGATCATATTCGTATTAGCGAAGCAAGTAAAACATATGACCTGAAACGTATTTAATATTGTTAAAACACGCTTTGTTCCCTCTGATAAATGTTCCACTCCTGTGAATGATTTTGTTCAAAAAAAAGTTGTGAGGGTTGACCTGTTTGTGAAGCTTTTTGTTTTTTTAAACATTTTCTGACATTTTCAGGGCAGTGTATCCTATGATACTGATATCATTAAGTGAACTTTGACGGTGGGTGTGTGGGAGGGAGTCGCGGGTTCGATTTCTGGTCAAACAGATATCTGAATGATGCTTAGATATTTGTTCTGAGTCTGGGTGTTTGTGTATTTGTCTTTGTGTGTCCATGGCACCCACTACCCAGGAGAAAATCCTACTGTGGAGCTATGACTGTAAAAGCGTCTTTTTTTTTTAACTGAGTTTAACATATTGTAGACCTCGACCTCAAGACTCCACTTCCATAGGGAACAAGGGTTCCATTTGAACTCGATCGTAGATGTTTTTCCACTATTGAAGAAGTGTCTCTTTGTGATTTCAAAATAACATTTTTAAACAATGCTTATGAAAGTATACACGATACCTATAACGAAAATGCAATTAAAAAAAAATTGTCTGTCTGTCTGTTTGCCTGAGGTAATTTTCTAAACGGCTGGACTGATTTTGACGGAACTTTCACTGTAAGATATCTGAAAATATAAGGCGTAACATAGATTACTTATTTTTTTGAATAATTCATTAGCGCGCACTCCACGCGCATGCGCGCGCCATCGTGGGAGAGTGGGATGACATTTAAAATTAAATATGTATTCATTTTTACTTTTTAAACGCGGGTGAAACCGCGGGGATTAGCTAGTTATAAATAAAATAGCCGTCACTTATCATCAGACCAGCTGCATGATAATTTTGATTTAAAAATACATTCCAAAACTAAACCAACATTAAAATAATTACACACACATACAGAATTACAATGTCTAAACAATAGCTACAATACGTTTTACCACACCACAGTATCAATTTGTACCTCTACAATATACCTTTTCATGCGTCGCTGTCAGATACCGACGAGTCATTATGTCGAAATTCAAGAGTCATCCCATTATAGTAATCACAACATGTATGTACTCAGAATAGTAAAGTACAGAATCCGTGTTATGTGTTGTTGCCAGTTTTGGATGTCAATTCGGCATTTATTACAATTTTAGTTGGTATAAATTGCAAGGTTTTTAGAAGGCAACTGTTTATGTTACACAAGTACGTGTAATATAATAAAACATAAGCATTGCACAATAAAGTTACAGTGAAAAATTCTGGAGGTATCACCTCCAAAATTTACAGAGATAAATTTTAGAGTTAAGTTTTTTACTTATTCATAACTTAGTATCTTCTGTATATTTTCTATAATCTATGATCTTCCATCATTGCTTGTAAAATCCAACTGTACTGCCATGAAGTTACTTCACTATCATCACTACATAGTATACTCACTATCACTACATAGTATAAAACAAAGTAGCTTTCCTCTGTCTGTCCCTACGTATGCTTATCTTTACAACTACGCAACGGATTTTAATGCGGTTTTTTTGTTAGATAGAGTGATTCAAGAGGAATGTAGATGAAATCGATTGTCTAAGTTACAGACTTAGACAATCAATTTCAATGGTTATATTCTCCTATACACCATTCCACAAAATTCAATATTCTCTAACAATGCATAATACGATTTTGCGTCTACGCACTTCACAATAATCGAGAAAATTACGTTACTCTATCATCTGTCAGTTGAACAATATTGAATAAATATAGATTTACATAACCTGGAGTAACTTTTACTTTTTAGCATCATTTGTTCGAGTAGAAAGTGAAGTAATGGTCCCTATGTCACATGTCATTTTAACAAATAGCTTTGCACAGCCGGATCCGGTTTGACAGAAGGTCACGGTTCGACTTCCGGCTAAGCAGATGAGTGGGAATTATTGGTGGGTTTGTAAATTTTCTACGCTTTTTTTAGTCTCATGTCCCCACAGTGAGATTTTAGCCTGTATTGTGGGTAGCATGGATACACAAAGACAAATACACAAACACCCAGACCCAGAACGGAAATATAAATTCATCATTCAGATATCTGTTTAGCGGGAAATCGAACCCGGGATCTACTGTGTGGCAGACCGGTATGGTGACCGCTCCGCCTCGGGGGTCGTCAAATAATGTACCAACTTTTAATTTTTCTACAAATACTTCGCGTCACCCTTACTTAGAATCAGTATAAAACAACACCTAACGCATTTTGTCAAATATAGATGTGGCGCTGGTAACGTTGCAGTTGAATTACGAATTGTTATATGTCCATTTTATTTTAAAAAATCATAACACATTATGACGTTATCGAATGTGGAATTTGTAAGTTTGACATGCTAAAAAACGTAGGTTTCACACAATTTAGATTTTTTCTCCAATAAGAATATTGGAGAAAAAAATCTAAATTGTTAAATTATGAATTTAGTTGTAAGTCTATGATTTTAAACTTATATTATCGCGGAATGGATACATTATAATATGTAACGGGTACTCACGATACGCGGAAATAAATTCTTAATTGCCGATATTTCGACCCAGTTGCATGGATCGTGGTCACGGCGAAACTGCGGTGGCGGGGAGAAACTGTTGACAGGTACTAGTGGTAGATTAACCTATCTACCCTACGTCTAGTTCGTTTTTCTTTTTTCGGTAGCATATCACGACACACAATACTAGTCTTTCCGCACTTTATTCAATACCATTTTTATCTTTTTTTGGAAAGTCTCACTCACTCCCATCACCTTTTTCCAGAAATTCTCTTAAGTACTCTTTTTTCTATTCCTTCCTTTTCCGTAAATTGAGAGTAAAGTACTTCAGAAGGCGACACTTCTGTTTGGTAATGCCTTATGTCAACACGCCTTAGGTCAGGCGACATACACCATAAATCATTGTCGTCGTTTCTTATGTTCCTCAAGATGAACGTAGTATTTACGCCGAAACGTAGTAGTGTACTATAATGCGTATAACTCTTAAGAATCATAAATTCCATACATTACTACCAATATGAGTTTTTCAATGTAACTAACAGACTACAGTATTAGCAACTAGTGTAACATATCACAAAATGTTCTAAGCGATGAAGGACGTATTTAGCAGATCATTAGAGTTGATATTTCTTAAATCTATGAGCATGGCACTTAGCGATGGTAGTGAATATCAATCAAATATGCTCGAATTAATCGTTTAATTACTTAAAACCTTGTCAATCGAAACCATTAGATATTGAAATTAATTAAATGATCTGAAACAGATAAGTGACCAGTGCCAGAAATTAATTTTCTATCTGGTTTAATTTTTAACCGAAATTTCTTACTTTATAATAGTCGGAAATCACAATCATCATAAAGTCAGTACAAATCATATTTTAAAGCAAGTCGCTGCCAAATATCATTACTGGAAACAAATATTTGTAACGTTCGCCAAATACACTTTTCACTCGGTTTCACGATTCTACCCATTTTAAAGACGCTTTCTACACTCATAGCAACATAGTAAGATTTTCTCTTGTGTCACGGGTTCCATGAACCCACAAACCCGAATACACGAATACCTAGACCCAGAACAGAAATCTAAATTCATTTATCTGGCTGGGAATTGAACCCGGGACCCATTGCGCGTCAGACCGACCGCTCTGTCTCACGGGTCGTCTGCTTCCAATGGTTTCTAAATATCAGAGCCATCATAAAGTCTATGCACGATCATGAATAAATTTTGGTCATGTTTTGATAAGCACGTCGCTGCCAATTTTCAAACTTTGCCATACATCTACGAGCTCGGTTAGATTTTGGCCAGAGCAGCAAACGTGCCAAATTCTATTCTGGTTCGTTCAAACGTGGCCTTTATCTTGTAGACCAATTTAGTTATATTCTGTCCGTTATTTCGAATCTATTTTACATTGCCGTCATTATTTTTTATGTATTTGCTATATGTATTTGTATTGCAATTAAAATTTTAACGAGTTTCATTTGACTGATTGTGTCGTAATTTAGAATATTTAGTAATTTCGATAACGCAAACTACACCAAATACATCTTCATTTTGTTTAGGCTTATTGAATTCATCTCGATATCACCAATACTTTCACCAAATACCTAAATAAAATCTAAAAAAATAAGCGATATGTTTTGCACATCAAACTGTGACCTTTTATGGAAGTTTATGGCAATTGAATGCTGTGAAAAATCGCCAATTTATTTATATCTTAAGTTAAGTTCTACAGTCTTGTCTTTCTTTATAGCAACAGCTGACGTGTACTGCATACTAATGTGTTTTGGGGTTAATCAGTACGTTAGCGAATAAGACGTTCGAAATTAGTTATCAGGGGAGTAACGACTCAATCTAAAATCGAATTCTATTTGAGAATGGTTCTAAATGTATTTTTAGCCTCGTCTGATTGTCTCATTTCTCTCACATGCCTAGAACTCGGTTTTGTATCTTTAGCGTCTTTCTACTGCACCTTTTTGTGAAGGTAGGTTCCAATTTTAATTATTTAATTAACTTTCTGTAATGGTGAAGAAAATGATCATAGGTTACGATAAATAACTTATAAAAGTAAACAGAGAGTCCTTCTGATAGCCACTGCCGTCCATAGACATTTTTAATCAAACCCAATAAGATTTGAGTCTTACCTAACGTCGGTCATCCGTGATCAACTGTTACTACCTACCCCTGAGGACAAAGTTGGAACGTCGCGGATAAGCATATGTTTCTTACCACATACTCAGCTGCGACATCTAACACCTTCAAACCAGAATAACATAGTTATTATTAGGCAGAAATAGGCGAGTTGTAAAATCACAAAGGGTTCTACCATCTTTTAAAATTATATGCCTGAGAGATCCCATAATATTCTCGAAGGCGAGCAACGTGAAATAACCGCAATTGTCGAGTGTGGTTATTTAGTAGTGGAACTGAAATACTATATGGTAATATTTGGTTATGAAACTGAAGCAAAATGTTTGCTCACTAACTGATGAAATGTTAAGATGATACCTCTGTCGTCGAATTTTTAGGACCACCGCAACACCTATTTCTATAAGGAACGAGTATGGTTATTGAACCATCGCCACATCTAGGTATTTTTACCGAAGGGTGTGGTTGCCGGAGTACTTTCATATAAAACGACCATTTCAGCTTTCAGGAGTATCAATACGTCGGTGATTGACTGAGATAGAAACCCTGTTCTAACTTGGTGACAAATGTCCATGGGCGGCAGTGACCACTTACCATCAGTTAGACTGTATACTCATTTACTTCTAAAAATACCTATCTGATAAATTTTTTCAAGGACTACCACCTTTTTAAATGATGATGATACTCATGAAACGGATGCACTCAAGTTTATAAACTTTACCCACTTTTATTAAATTAAAAAAATATGATTTATAAACCTCCCATTCATTCTAATTAAACGAGGATTGCCTTAAATAGGCAAACGAGTTATAACTCTATTAAGTGAAGCATTCATTAAGGAGTTTTTACATAATAACGGGTAAGAACTCTATTTTTATACACATTTGTATGTACCTATAGATATAGGTATACATAGATATGTATAAATGATTTTATAATGTAGATACTGCAATTAAAAATCTCCATAATCTAGTGTATTTAGTGTAGAACATAATGTTTGAAGGGGCACAATTTTATTATAAGCTGCCGAATACTATTAAGAATGCAGTGTCAATAAATAGCTTTAAAGATAAATTAAAGCAATTTATCAGCAACACGACACTGGCTTAAGATATGTAATCATGTAAAAACATTGTAAATTCTCATATAAGTGAATTGTATTAATTCTTATGAGAAATAAAGAAATTCTAAACCCTCATAACCTCTAACTGTTTATTTAATAATTAATGTTAAAAGTTACAAATGTTAATGTCAAATTATGTTTAAGTATACAACAAATATCTTAACGGCTTAACAGTTGTAACTTACATATATGTATTTATCTACAGTATAGCAAATATATTGTTTACATTATGTTTTTAAAAGGGTTAAACACTTGTAATTAGGCCTAAACGTTACTTGCGAAATCAATTCAAGCTAAAATTACGTCTAGGGAAGTGCGTACTTAACGACGTTCATAAAAACTTTCTTGTTAGTGCGAGCAATCCTTCTTTTTGCCTATCTCATCATTACTTGAACATTTCGCTGCATCCCAGAAAGGACCATTATAGGTATGTTTATTGTTTATATCTTTAATAACGACTACTTGGACAATTCTTAACTGCGTTGTTTTAGTACGTATTGGTAGAGATAAAAGTAACTGTAGGCGGCCGTAGGTAGGTAAAATAGTTGGGAAAGTAATCTGATCTTTCAAAAATTTTGATTAACTGATACATATGTAATTCTGATTTCGAAAATGTATGTATATGTAAATAATATTAGTATTGTGTCTATAATTTATTATAGACCACGCTTTTTAGTATCCACACATCCATAATAATAATTCAGAAGCGGTCACATACAAGTTTTTCATACTATGTATGCTGCCTAACCAGCATTTCATTTGCGATACGTCGGGTTCACGGCTATTATCATCTTAAACAACTACTAAAGATGATATATACGGAGCCGCACTTTGTCACCGCGTTGATATATTACCTAAAACAGCCTCATTTTGAGAGAAGACGGGAACTCTAGAGTAAATACCTAAAAATATAGCTAAACATTTAAAAACTGTCCCAAATATCATTAATATAAGTTTTTTTCAAGTGTTACCTACTTTAAAATAAATCTTCATTACTAAATAGATTTAATATTAATTTACAAATCACAATATACAGTAATATAAAAAGAAAAGCCCTTTAGAAGTATTACCGGTAAATAAATCCACGATCACATAAACGCGCGCTGAATCTCGAATCGAAACGGTATTGGTAATAAATGCACACTTTTGCGATGAGGCCAAATGGCTACAATAACTCACCTATGTATCTGCTGGCGCTCTTCGCCATAGTTTCAGTGAGCTGACAGCAAAAGGAAATGGAAACAAAACTGAGAAACAGGCCTTGATAAGTTTCCCTGATCATCGCTCAAGTTGCACACAACTTTTTATACGAGACCGACTAATGCATACTTCGCTTACGACTTCGCGAACTTTGTACACTTCACATATTAGAAAGTTGAATCCGAAATACGAATGGGACTGTCACTTTAGCGGAATGGTGTCGATTGCGGCTAAGGTCGAGAGTTCTCGACACTCCGCGCGCGACTGAAACACGGGGCTCACGACGTGGGGCGAACACTGCGCAGTGCAGACTCGAGCCTCTGTATTTACTGTTTTATTCTACGTTCTCCGTTTGTTTGCTAGTTAGTACTTTTTTCTAAAACCTTCTATTATTCTTAAGAAAATCTAAATCGTTCCTATTAGTAATAAAATGTTGTAAGAGAATAACGCGAAAAGTTTGCCACAAAACAATATCGTAAGGCTATTTAAATTTTAAACTAAATATTTATATTTGTTTCCAAGTGTCGTATTTTAACGTAAACCCTCGTGTCGATAAATATTTCACCGATCGAGCCAGGAAAGTTGGAACGAAAGTTTTTATTTACGACTCTAGTGATGGAATTTTGTGAAAGCACCAATATGTTTCGTACCTTTAAAGTGAGAGAATTCTAAGAAAACGAAGTTATTCATAATAAGATTGAATGCGAAAACAGAACAGGAAACATCGAGTACGATTGTTGTGATTGTACGATTATTGCTTCAATTATTCTACGTCGCATAATAAAATGGACATCAATGGTTTGATTTTTGAATTCATGTGAGTGTATGACATGTGATAATTTTGCGTCTACCAATTTTATGTTTAATTATAATTTAATATCATATACAATATTTTAGACTAAAAATTCCATCTCATTATAATCCTTTCATTTCCGAAGCGCCTACATTAGTTACTTCTATTATTCATTAAAAAATAGCAGCATTAATCTATTGAGGATTAGTTTGAAGGATGTGGTAAAGGGATACTAATACGAGAAATTTTAACTAAGTTCTTAGGGTAAACAGGGACTATGTGTCCGACCTCAGATCAAACTTTAATTTTATCTGGAGTTAATCAAATATGTCTGTGGACGGCAATGGCCACTTATCGCTAGTAGGATGGAATGTATATTTTCTTTTCAGTTACTGTTCATGTTATCGATCGAAGTGCGATTCGATAGACTTTTAAGCGCTTTTGACATCTTTTTTTGAAGACGTGTTCCACTTGATGATTTCCTTTACCGTTAAACTGTGATAGTTTATTTTGATCTTTATGACAGTATTTTTACCATATTATAAAAAATACGTTTTACAAAAAATATTTGCCAAAAACATTGAAGTGCGCCACTTTGATCGGCGAGGTGCGGTACGGGCGTTAAATTTTTATTCTATTGCCAACGCGGCGTTTCCTATTTACATTTTCATATCAGTCACACTAGGTTCACGCTACTGAATTTATGTGTGACCTACCCCAGACAACTCGTAAAACAGAAATATCAAAATGTATTTCAACTTTTATCTGCGGTGAAAAAATCACTCTGACCCATTTTTTGCGAGAATATTTATTGTCAGTGTTTCAATAAAGTATGGCAAATTGTACCTATGGGATATATTTGTTCTGCAATATGTTATTTTCATGTCATAAATCATTTAATTGTGACGTATTATTCATATCGAGTTAATGATTAAAATTCGTCGTACCTACTACTACATGTATTCTTACTTAGCTACTAAATACTTTTCTGATTACATATTTAATTACCACCTTTAAAAAGTAAAGCACTGTGGAAACATACCTATATTTATACTTTTTAAAAATAAAAATGCGTTTTCATGTTATATGTTAATACAATATGGTTATTCAAAATGTAGAAACATATTTCTAGCTAAGCTACTTATGACAATGAGTAAACATTTTGCACATATTTGCATACAAATTCAAGCTTGAAGTAGGAAATAAAAATTCATAAAAACATTTATAAGGCGGTTTCTTTGAAAAATATTTCCCGGTTTCCACTTCGATGCATTTTCAATGGTCTTAATTACGTGTTCATAATGTAAAACTAATGCTTTATACATTTACAAAGGACAAAGAGAGTTAAAGAAAAAAGATTAAGCTTTCATTCATTACATTATTTATTCATGCTGCAGTCATAATAAAGGAAACAAGCACTGCAGTAATTGATCACCTCTATAAGGACTGCGTTGTGTTTTTAATGTCCCTGTAAAAACACATCGCTACCATTGCTATTATTTCTGTGGGCAGTCATGTTATGTGTAGCTATACGTTTTTCGATTCGTTTCATGAGTGTCTTTCTTTAATTAATTAGCCAGTAAATTTCTTATAATGCATTAAGCCACGTTGGTAGCTAATTAATTACGTACATAATTGATTTTGACCTACTTTCAATTATCGTATCAATTGTGACGTATTGAAATTTAGATGACTATTCATTATTTCTGTTTGAATATATCATCAAACTGGGTAGAGTATGGAATGACGAGTTCTTTTAATAAGCATTTTTTTAAATTTCAGCTTATTTGCTGTTTTTAGGTCAAAAATCCAGAAGAAGCTGGAATGTGTATATAAGAATTTTTCAACATTTTTACAATTTATAAGTAAATTAGATTTATAAAATCTGTATTTCAGTAAATTCCTAATTGTGTATTCTTTAGAGAAAATCTCGCGACACAAGTCTCTTACGTACTGAGCGAGCAATAATATTAAGCATTCATTTATTCATTGCGCTATTTATTTAAGCTGCAGTCATAATAAAGAAAACACGTGCTGCAATCTATTCTTTCTTTGCATTAATTTTCTTTTGAAAATTCTCGTTTTGTCCTACGGTTCTAATTTTCTTCAATATAGTAACAATTATATTTGAATTTTGTAATGTAGCGCTTTTTCAATTGCCTCAATTTAAACCTTCACACTTAAATGTAGCGTTTTACACTACTATTATTCGGCAATAATACTCGTAGGTACCGCGTTGGGGCCTTCGGAGAAGAAATACGAAGGGTTCTACGAGTTCTAACATGTATTACATAATTATTAGAAGGTTATTTAATAGGCTATTAAAGTTCAAATTTTCCAAGCCAATAGCCAAATTATATAAAAGTATGCCATGAATAAAAACAATGCAGATAAAACTTTATAAAACTGATTTGTTGCATTGCAATAATATACTTCTAAGCCGAGACCTTTTTTATTTTTATCGCTAACGATACTACATTTCTATACACTCCACGTATAAACCGCATTCTTAGCTACGTGCTGATTACAGCTGATCGAATGTTTTCCAATGGTTTTTCATTCAGTAGTGGACCTTTGTAATCAAATCTAATGTCAGTATTTCTATTTAGACTTACTTTATTCTATTTTTCTTCATTCCATTAAGTTTGTATTAAGTAAGTAATACAAGAAATTTCACATAATTACAATGGATATGGTAGAACTGAACATAGGTCGACCTCATGGCAGCCACCACCACACTCGTGTTTACATCTGTTCTAGCAGCAATGGGTAGTGGTAATGCATTAATGTCTGGTGTGATGTTTGCTAGGTCTAGTTTTGAACCAAGAAATTTTCATGTGACAAATCGGTAAGCACGAGTAACCAAAGAGTATGAAAAAAATTTGAAGTCTTATAAGACACTATGTTTTGCCCGCGGCTTCGCGCGCATTAGATTATATATAAACCTTCGTCTTGAATCACTCTATTTATTTAAAAAGAAACCGCATTAAAATTCATTGCGTAGTTTTAAAGATCTAAGCATACATAGGGACAGACAGCGGAAAGCGACTTTGTTTTAGATTATTATTAAGAAAAAGAAAAGAAATATCTCAATAATACTTGAGAACTTCGAGAAACTCGAGAATGACATTAATTGCAAGAATATAAAACTGCATCATTTGTTTGGGATAGTCGACACCAGAGCGCTTAAGCAAACAAATGTTCCCGCGGGACTCGTTTATACTTTGCACTGATCGCAAAACACCCGTTAATTAGCACTTCGATAAAATTACTCACTTTTATTGCATCCAATTTAACGTTTCATGAGCTGTTTCCTGTTTCAATTACTTCATTTGAAAATTATTAATTGAAATAAAACTGAATGCTTTGACCTCTTTTTCAGTGAGTGGTTACTTATCAAAGGTATTAAACTAGGTAAACAGGTAACATTTTAACAAGTAGGTACCTTTGAATAAAAAAAGTAGGCTTCGAATAAATTTGGGTTCAAGTATAGGTACTTAAAAGTAATAAAAGTTTGGTAAAAAAAATCTGGAGCCTCTTGACTACATGTAATGGTTAAGTTATGTTGTGAAAATGTAATAATATTTTGTAGGGTCGCAAGTGCTAAAAAAATGTGCTCATAGGCGAAAGGACCCTTAGTAGTTGAACCCTTTGTAAGACCTAATTATAGTACAAGGGCCCAAACCAAATATTTGCTCCCCACATTGCGTTACGCCCTTTGACAACGAATTCACCCTACCGCTTCGTTTATTTTTTAAACACTTTGTATATTTGAGTTCATCATCACAAACTTTTTACTGTGTCACTACCTACGGCGTACAGATATTTTTGTTTTACCCAGTATCACTTGCATACATCCATTTATCGATCAGCTTTTTAGGTCCACTGCTGGATATAGGCCTTCCCTAATTTGGTGTCGCCTCAATCGGTCCTGTGCCTTTGAATCTAGCAGTTTCCCGCTGTCTTCTTCAGGTCATCAGTCCCACCGGGTCGCGCAGTACAGATCTCTATTTCCAAGAGATTAGTATATTTAAGGTTTTTATTACCTTAAAGTGTTAAAAACAAATTCTCAAAGGTGTTGACCAATATTGTTGACTTGGACAAACCCTTCTCACTGAGAAAGGAGACCCGAAACCAGTAATGGGATAGGGAAAGTTTATTATCAATATGTCTGTTATTCAATTTATATGCATTCACATCAGCAAATAGAAACCGAAGACCAGTATTACGTTTCAAAACTTTTAATTTATGTCTAACTAAAAGTTATTTGCCTGTTCTGTGCTAGTTTTCCCTCAAAACCTAGCAGCGAGGCTGCATTGTAGGATAGTATTATTATGAGTTATGACATACTTTTACGAATCAAAAAGGAGGATTATAATTAAAACTTAGACTTAAAACGCACTCTTCTACAACTTCTAAAAGGTACAAACTATGAATTGAAATAAAGAATTAACATGAACAAGAAAATATTGTTATTGCGATGTTCATTTGGTTTATTCTTGCACTTACATCAACTTGGCTCACGACCTTGGTTATCCTCTGAATAGAATCATAATTAAAAACAATATCTTCCATGTATCTTATATGTCCTTGTGGAGTTCAGGTAGACCACTTGGGACACCACGGCCTCTCTTGTCGACGTAGCGCCGGTCGACAGTCGCG
>DWPV01003988.1:0-14269 GCA_018251915.1 Urbanus proteus proteus
CCAGTGACTTCTATTTTCTTCGACAAGAAGTCCATACCCGAGATCAATTCGTATGACTAGGTTCTCATTACTCAGTTTGATGTTAGTTGGATATTTTTTCGTTACGTTGATTTAAATCCAGCAATTAATAAACTGCTTTAAATTAATGACGTTGATATATTCATAGAAACATAATAATAACAAAACATTGTATTACTAAACAGTAATTGCATTTCGCAATAATATCAAGATTACAAGATGCTGAATTAGTAGATAGCATAGGTCTTGATTGTAACATGAATAGTAATCCGAAGCTTGTACGGTATTAAAACGTTAAGCATATTAATGACATTAGGCTACATCTCCCCATCAGCTTCCAAATCCTCCCGGAACTTTAAAAGAAGCCCCAAAATAAAAGCCCCGCTGTATTAAAACCCTTGATAAGAGTCCGCGTGCCGAGTTAATAAAGCTCGGGACTTATTTACATAATGTTTCCCTTAGCCAAGTCGCTTAGGGGATACAAAACTTTCCTGGGAGCTTCGTGACGCGTTTGTGTAGTAAATATATAAATCTCGGCGTCGGAGTGAATTTTAGACTTAATGCTTCTTCATATGTCGTGGTTTTAGTTAAATTAACATGATTTTGAAAATTTTGCTATTCGAGATTCATTATTATCAAGCCCAAGCTCAATTGATAAGGTCCAAGGTAATTTTCATGCTGTGAATGTCCATGGTGTTCACTGAATACGTTATGAAGTTTATAATTTTAGTTGTTTAGGTACTGCCAGAATTAAAAAAATATATATTTCATAAGAATGCAAGCTTTTTAAAGACATTTTTAAATTTATTTTATACTTTACGCGAATATGCAAAATAAATGTTAAATTATTTATGCAAAACATGCCCAGATAAGCTTGTCCGTCTACCAAGTTCTTATGCGCTGTCGTATAAAAAGTCCCATTACCATTAGAAGCCATAATACCATGTGTTGTAAAAACGTCAGTCCCCTAATTCAAATTTTCATCCAGTCTCCCCTTACGTTTCGTAAAATTCCCCGCAGAAATGTCGGAAAATGTACTTTGGCTTCAATTCGAGTGGTAACGCGATGTCAGGATTATCTTATCTTGCTTATCTGTCGTCGTATTGATTTTCGTGTTTTTCGTGTTCGCTAAATCCAAGGACTGTATTGAGGATTTTCGAATTTGCATGTTTCATGGTTCGTATTCAGGACTTATGTTTTGAGGGCTGGCATTGTAAGCCTTATTATGTGCTTGTTGTTCTCGATAGTCGCACCATTTAGTTCCCTGATTTTTATGAGATAGGCAATCTTCAATAGAGCTAAGTTGCTAGGCATATTACAGATTATACTGCAGCAAAGTAGATAAAGATGAATGAGGAATAAATTTTGCAGGTGGAATATAAACAATGCAATATAGATTTGGTATCTACTTTTTAGTTAAGAAAGTGTTCTGTTTGCACTTCGTACTTATTACTCTATCTTTGATTAAACGTACTCGTGTATTGAATAGAAACAAAGTTAGCATTACGAGCATAAAATACTTTTTCATCAGAATTTCGCTCTCCTAATTTATCTTTAGTGAAAAAACTTATCCTGTATATTCCAAGTTTTCCGATAATATCGTTGCCGGTTTGCTTTTAAAAGTTTTATTTGCGACGCTTAAAAAAGCGACACAAACAACTCATCTCTCTTTATTTTGTTCACTCTTCCCATTGTTTCCCGGAGGAGTGATTTGTTAAAAGTAAAGTAAGAGAAATAGTCTATTTCTCTCACGGCGTACGGCGCGCCTGGTATCGGTCGCTTATTTAGTTAATGCAGTGAAGTATTCAACTTCTTACTTAGATCTTTGCGTGATTGACGTTTCATTTTCCTCGTCGTATTTTTTAATAAATAATTATTGAGTTGCGGAACTTGCGTAATCCTTAAAGGTTAAAGCCTACTACCGACCGCCTAATATGACCGACCTTAGATAAAACTTACTTTATTTTGGTTTACTTAACAAAAAAAAACAGATGAAAATGTTACGTACGACTTAAATAGGTTAAACCTAAGCAGTGACTGAACGTAAATTTGACAGGGACCAGTTCTTACGGACTAAGCCCACACATGACCTTTAACGTAAGAAGAGCCGTCATGACGCAATTTATGGCTCCCCAGTTTCAAGGTCCTGGATGTTATCATGAAAAACGTTGAATGACTTCCTGTAAAGGGCAAACAACCGTTTACTATCAAATAGGATTGGAATATCGTTTGAGACTTCTGAATATATAGGTTCGATGTGATATCACACGATGATTATAAATATGTTAAATAAATATCCAGAAAAGTAGAATTACACTTACTATGGACTGGAGATGTATATAGGTTTATTGAAAAGTGAACGAGATTACATCGTAATTTAAAGTAAATAGGTTTACAGTAAAGACTTTAAATATACGAAATGCGTGCTGAAACATTATTATTTCAACAAATTAACCACAGTTATGATGAGATGATAATAATATCAAATTATTGCACATTGAATAAAAGGCATCTTTAAGCCATAGCCCAAATAGAATCTAGATTGATAAATCCGATATCTGCCCCTCCCGACATACATCCCGCAACTTTTAGCGTGTCTAATCTGTGTGATGACATGCGGGTAGTAATTATCTTTTTTCACATGTTTCATATTACATTTTTACATTCGGTTACATTCGGATTTTTCTCTCACACCTGTCGACCCCTTTCATAGACGCGAGACTAGATTTAATAGCTCACTTCATATTCCATTTAGCGGGAATGTTATTAAATCATTTAACAGTCGGAATTACCTCACGAGAGCCTTTTGAAGTAATGCTCTGAGGGAGTAATGCGAGTTGCAATTATGCATTTAAATATGAAAATGACGGTAACTTTGAATGCCTTAAAGCCTATGAAAATTTATTTTGTGTTAGATTGTTTCATGTTGTATGGATCTATGTCGTATTGCTTTTGTATTTGCTGAGAATAAATAAATTAATGCATTATTAAAACTGTAAATATTAAAATAAATAAAAATAAAAATCATTTATTTCAGGCGACCCACATAATATGGTTAGTGCCATAATACTTAAAAGCTATGTTAGTATTATCATTCATTATTATCCAATAATTCTATTTATAATTGATTAGTTAATTATTATTTGCAATTAAGATGAAAGTGTATTTTTTATTCTTATTGATTAAGATAGGTTTCATATCTATTTCTATAAAAAAAAATTGTACTACCTATCTTTTCACTGAATCACTTTTCACTGTTTTTTATTTTTCAATTAGGCACATGGCAGCGGTACTGAGTTTTGTTCTTTCCTGATTTAATGCACTTGGAAAGTGTGTTAAATTATTTAAAGATCATTATTACATATTTTTAAAATAGCTCAGTCTATGTATATAAAATATTGTTCTTTAATTTATATTACCTTGTACATACACGTCTGCAGTACCAATCGTTAAAAAAATTAAACCACTCAATTTAACAGCACAATAGCAAGCTGAGGCACGCAGAACTTTCCATCGTAAACCACAATTTCCCTTTCAACTGCTACAATAAATTCATTTGGATCTCAAAGGCCCTACATAAAGAATTTCCAATACACCCGAAAATAAGTTAAGCATTTACTGCGGATGAATGTAGTTACGGAGAATTTAAATTGCGAAATATTGCTTTTCGTTCAGAAGTTTTAGCTTTTTACGAAAGTTGAAAGTCTGCCGGATAGTTATATCATAAGTTCCTTAATTTAAATTTATGGAGCATACTTTGGATACGCGAACTGGGTGTGAATACTTGTCTCGATTTTAATACATTATGGCTGTTATAAGATATTTCATGCGTTACTTGGAGCTTGTATACTGTAGACAACTTAGAATAAATAGATAAAAGAAGCATTATATACAATATAGTATAAAACAAAGTCGCTTCGTTTGCCGCTGTCTATCCCTATGTATGCTTAGATCTTTAAAACTACGCAACGGATTTTGGTGCGGATTTTTATAGATGTGATTCATGAGAAAGGTTTATAGGTAATTCAACTAGTGCGGAGCCGCGGACAAATGCTAGTTTATTATGTTTTAAACTGTCTAAATCGATTAAGCCAAGTTTACAAAAAACATGTCAAAGATGAAAAATGAAACATTTCCAAACCTGACATATAATACATTGGATAATCTATTGTAATGTCAAGTCTCTTATTTGTAGGTTGAAGTCTTTTCTGTATATTTCATTTCATAATTTAATTTCTGTATGTTTCATACTGCAAACAAAAATTAATCAGTACACATCCATTTATAATTAACGTAATGGATCCGGTTTTATTTTTAAACCGTTGACTTTATCTCCATTCACCGCATTCATAATAAAAAAGGAAAGATGTCATTTTCACAATTTTATTTTCGAAAACGCTCTCCATTACTCCACAGCTGCGTTAATTCACATACCTTAAAACCACTCAACACATAATGCAAGCAAAGTAGTGTACTATATTTAAACTTCCACAATTCCAGCATAAAATTACTCTTGTTTGGAACACTATTGCGACAATATTTCACAGCGAAAAAGTAATAAGTAATTTCTTCAACTGCTTATTTATTTAGTCTCGGGTTTTCTCTGACAGTGTTTGCGGGCGAGGGTGTTGTTTCAGCTCGTATTACAAAAAGATTATTACAGGATCCACTAAAAAGTTCTTTCTTATTAAAAATTCTTCAGAAATTTAGATTGTTAAAAGTTGGAAAGTTGCCGTCCGTTGTCATTTGGTCTATAGCACCTATTATATTTTCTTTTAATAATATTCTATTATAATAACTTTATTCATAAATTAACACAAAGTCAATAACATTTTCGACTGATTTAAAATCTGTTAGATAAGTTTGCCATTTTAAATGTTTGTCCATAAATATATTTTTCAAATTGTCCATAAGCATCTTCGACATTTTAGATTTAAAAATATAGTTTCTTCACTTTCAATAATACTAAAAATAGCATCGTAAGCGTATGAAAACATAAAAGAAACCTCAATACGAATTCACTTTCCAAAGAAATCTATAGTCAATTCCAATCTACTCGCCTCGTTGACCTAAAAGTATCAGAACCAATACCGGCCTACCTATGCGTCTATCAAATTTTATTGCTCCGTGAAACTACAGACGAAAACGACTTCGAGCCGAGGTGGTTAGGTCAGCGCAAACGTTACTCATAAATGTGAATATTTCTTCTTTACGAGAACGGCATACGACTCTGACGGAAAATACGACCGAATGCTTTTACCTTTACTCCCATTAGTGCTAATAAACAGTTTGATTCTGTAGATGTATTTTAAAGATGTAGAAAATTATGACGATTTTTTGTGTCCATTCAAGATATAAGTATAATATTAAATATATCGATTTTGAAATTAAAGTAAGTAAATACATAAAGTAACTATGTATACCTATATCTGATTTAAGAACGCCTTAACAGATTATTGATATGATATTTGATGTTATTATTAATATATAAAATGTATTTCTATAATACAGTCTGAATTTCAGTACCTGTATTTGTATATTGGTCGTAAGTAAATCTGCGGCAGGGTGTGCTACAGGGCATCGATATAGGCCCCTTACTGTTAATGTAATGAAACAATAATCGTGGAGTAGCATTTGATAACGCGTCGCTTCTCTTGCGGCTAGCGCCCCCGGGCGGTGGCTTCTAGTTTCGATTATCTGAAGCCGTTTGGTAGCGGGTAAATGTGGCTATGAATGCCTTTGACCCGTAAGCTGTAAGTCACAAGTCTGGTTAAAGAATAATATTTGTTTTAGAACATATTTTTTAGAGTTTATGTACATTTTGTATGTTTATTCATATGTAATGTTTGTGTTGTAGGTATTTTTTAAATTTTACTTATTTGATACGTTATTGAAAAATAGTGACAGTATTTTTGTACATTGTGCCGGTATGTATGATACCAAGGACTATCTCTTGAGAAACAGCATAATGTGTAGAAAAAAAAATTAAAATCTTATAAAAATCACAAGAAAACTATATTATTGAGAAACTATCTAATGTCATCTTTTGGCCACGTTTGAATGTTGACAGGATTTCTAAAATGTCATCACTTGTTATATGACAATATCACGTTTAAAACTAGTAAAACTGTTAAAGATTTTTACACCCGTGCACAGTTTTTACGGCTTTTTATTTACCTCAAAAAGTAAGGTTTTTAAATGAATCACTCGCAGCTTATGCCTTTTTACCCAGATTTTGCCTTCGCCGACGAGAAACTGTTCGCCCCTCTGTCAACACGTTTCCCGACGGACTCAATCAAGCGGGTGTTAGCTTACCGCCGTGTAAAATTACTCCGAGATAAAAACTGTAATCTACTGACGAAGTAAAGCGTTTTAGTCTGGGTTGTTTTACAAGTCTTGATAAAATATGGTTGTCTCTTAGTAATAGTATAGGATAATAATTTAAAGAACAAATTAACTCCATATTTTTTTTCATGTGCAATGATTACTAAATAAAGTGAACAAGTTTTATGCTGTATTTATTTATATTCATTTGTGCTTTAAATTTTCCCCTTTAACTTTAGCTCAACAAACTTTTTAAAAAGAAAATAATACTTCTTATGACATCACTTACACTTAAGTGTGAATAGATAATTTTGTTATGAATAGTGTTCATACTGGTTATTTGGTTCATTATAACAAAACTTGTTCAATTCTTACAAACACTAGGATTTTATCCATAATTTTATCCTTAGAAAGAATTCATTCAATCGTTTTAGGGTCTTGTTAAATTCTATATAACCCAATGTTATCGGCCAAAACCGATCTACAAATAGCTTTGTATCTAGGTACCAGGTGCGCTCTGCTTCGCTAATCGAATCTCGCCATTTTATTGTACATTTTACCTATTCTCAGGACAGGATCTGAAATTTCTGGTCTTCATTTACTGTTTAAGATTTTTCCATTTTTATTTCAAATAATGAGAAAATATTGAATTTGTAAACACTAATTCTCGTTATCAAATTTATTTGGAATCGACTTGCATGTCTAAAATTTCTTTATGATTTAGTGATAAATTAATTTGAGATTGAAAAAAATTTTGTCATTGATATTGATATTAAATAATTGTTAAGTTTAGTGGTATATAAGCACGTTTTCGTTGCAAGTGTTAAATAGTTTTCAATTCTCTTTTCCCAATACAACTATTTGTACACCAATTGATTGCATAACACGTCAGCTTTTAAACAGAGCAACACATCCAACCAGTCTTCATTTCCCGACCATTGTTTCATTCAAACCTACCTCCATCCGCCCTGGTTGACCCGAATAGGTGGCCGTACGTCGCTGATTTTGCATAATTAAAACCTTCTACAGTTCTTTTAATAGAGCCTTTAACTCTGTTCACTTCGCGGAAGAGTAGTAGACGCGAATTTTACTTCTTTTTGTCTGACGTCGCTCAAAAGTTCACTATTTTATTCGCAGTTTTGTTACTACGGCTAAAGGTCGGCTCGATAACAATGGAACTTGTATTTCAATTTCGGTATTGGAAATCAGTTTTTCTGAAAGGTTATTAGGAATTACCTTATAGTTTAAAATGTATACATTTGTCCGTGCTACTTTTAGTTCAGATGTTAATTTCACAGCTGTTGCTACTATTTTTGTAATTATTTTTCTTTAGACTCTTTAAAATTGAAATTTCACATTTTAAGAAATTTTTGCTTATATAATTACTTGCAGGTATGTAATTTTAATTCCATATTAGTAAGAATATAATATATGCATGCTATGAAGAAAAAAATAACAAAATCCATCTACAAAAAGCAAGTCTTATATATTTGCATGTTTGCCATGCACACGATCATTATCGCTCGAGGTAACTTTTTTGTTAAAAATAAAAGAGTTTCCAACAGAGTTTTTTCAGTGAATTTTACTGCAATTTGCGAACAAAAATATTCTTCAAAGTTAGCAACATCAGGGTAAAACTCTGTAGAAACGTCTAAACAACGAGGGCAGGATTATAAATTTAAAACGCTGGTCCGGTTCAATTAATCATCTTCAAGAGTACCGAAGTCTGCAAGCAGAGTCCGGTAACCTAACTATACATTTCACTACGGCAAACCATGTGGCCCTTATTTGTAGCGTCATAAGACATAAAATGGTTAGATTTAAGTACCAGTAATACGTGCTTCGAATTTGCATAGCATGTAAGCCAATGACGTGTTTGATAAGGACTTGAAAAAATAAAAGTCAGTTAAAAAAGAAATTTTATTAAGAACTTATAAATTATATTTTATTAATTTAAAGTAAAATTGAGTAGAATTTTACAATTTGGTTGATAAGTCTTTAGAACTTATTGAAACTAGTCTCTGTGATGATCTTAAGATAGAACTAACTATACTACACTAACTATTCGTATATTTTGTATGAACACCGTGAAATTACACAGAAAGAAATCTAAGTTCTTATTCACCTTAATTTTCTAAAGATGAAAGATAGGAAGGAACAATTTCTAGTTATGATAATCCATTATTTTATACCGTTTCTGTTAAAAAATACCTGTATCCCATATATCGTATTGGTATTGCAAAATCAGTTTGAACTAAGCAAACTAAGAACTGAGTGCTCTTGTTTTCAAGTGAAGTGTTTAAGAGAGTCGAATCGTTAGCAATTCTATGAGGCTTTAGAGGCTTTTGGTGGCAAGTGGCGAACGGCGTATCTGATCCCGTATTTCAATCTTTTATAGTATTTTTGAGGGTAAATACGACGTATATTATACAGTTATATGTTTGTAGAGTAGTGGTCACGATACCGTCTACCACGCAAATTCGAGTTCAGTCCTAGAATAAGTAGACACCTAAATGAGAATTTAGATTTTTTAGACAAATGTAAACGACGACCCATCTGGCAAAGTGGTTACCATACTGGTCTGTCGCGTCTTGGATTCGATTCCCGGCCAGACAGATATCTAAATGATGAATTTAGATTTCTATTTATGTGTAAGTTTTAATTTTTTGTATTTTTCTTACGGAATTTAGTTTAACAGTCACTATTTCTATTTATTCTTGAACCTAACCTAAAGTAACACTTACCGAACCTAAAATAAGTTTACTGAGACCGCGGAGTCCTCTTGCAGCGCCGAGGACGGCGACCGTGGGGGTTTTATTAACAAAAAAAAAAGCCTAAACTTGTAAGAACTGCTTTTGTCAATTTCATTTGCCCTAATAAATAGTATTCCATGTAAAGTTTTTGTCTCACAACTTTTGGGGGATTACCGAAAGCTCCCAATGAAAAGCTTATCGACTTCGTTTGACTAAAGCGCTTCAATGATCGGACTTTAAAGCTTTTTATGGATATATTTTACGTTCAACGAAACGTTTTTTTTTAGAAAGTTGATATATACCCTCACTGCACCAATTTATGTTTTCAGAAACTTTAGAAATATATCTCTAAAATTTCTGTTTTTAACATCGCACTGCTCTCCAAAATGAAAACAAAGTTTGTTTTCATCTCTGGTAGTAAGTTGCATTTATATAGGTAAAGACATTTAACGCGGCGGAAATATAGTATAAGTCAATTTGTATCGACATTTTTATGTAACTTAACACACCGCTCAGACACCGGTCGTATCTGTCAAAATAACATATAAGAAAATGTGGTTATGTCTGTCACATTTATGCGTTTCCAGGATAAATATGTGGAATAATAAAATGATATACTCACCCACACACACAAATAATCTTCACAATGTAACGTTCACAAAAATAATCTGGTACCTAAAATGATAATTATAACCGGATTGAAAAACTATTTTCATAATTGGTTCGTTAATAAACACAGTGCATTTATGTTAGATCTCTGGACTCTGGATGTATTTCTGGATATCTACATTGTCATCGCATTTGCGGCTCAGTGGTTTCTGGTTGCGAGTGCTCCTCTCGACCACAACTCTGTTATCGACTTGTCACGGCCTTTATCTTCACGCAAACGGTTCCTTGAATTGTTCCAGCTCTCCCGTTCATTGTTGCAAATTTCTATGATATTTATTCAATGACATTAATAAACGACTTCTTGACTACCTTTGTAGTATTGACCTAAATCAACTTGAATACGATACTATAATCATAGTAGGTGCATTAAAAATAAGTATTTTTATAGTTATTTCATTATTAAACACAGTAATATTTGGATATCTGGATTTTCGTAGATATAGTTCTGAATTTCTGTATGTATTTCTGTATACATATGTATGCAAATGCTCCCCTCGACTACAACTCTGTCATCGATTTGTCTCGACCTTTATCTTCACTTGTTTCGGCTTTTCGTCATTGTTGCAAATTTATTTGATTTTCTTTTAATGATATATTGTTCTATATGTTGTTGCTAATTGACGTTCATGGGCGTTAAAGATCACCTACAGTCAGATGGATTGCATGCTTGTTTATTATTACTATCCTATAAAAATATTATCCTATGAGAACAAACAAGTTTCTAAAGTGATTGGTGCCACCTGGAAAATATTCATCCATATCCAAAAAGCTGTCGCAGATGTAACAGTTGCTGTATCACGTCGTGGTAAAACAGCAAATTAGTGATAATTAAGAAACAGAACTTAGTTCCTTTCATTTCGTTACTATTATCATTTGAAGCTATTTTCACCATTACAAAGAATCAAAGCGTCCCTTTGACGATGAGAAAACTATTAAGTTTAAATGCCAATATGTAACGTAATATATTATAGCAGAGATATTCCCATGAACAAACCGATCAAAGCAAGGGATCGGTGTCTCCATCAGCTTGTACAAAGCAATACTCTTCAATAGTATCGATAATGGAATCTTTTCCCCTATCACGATCGAGTGTGAATTCAGTCGACTATCGAGTCATGTGTGTGTCTGCAATCATGTTGGCTGTTATCAAGATATTGACTTCTCTTTTCTTTTAATATTTCCTCTTTATTTTTACTTCTTACTTCGTTTGTTTTATCGTGTTAAGTAGATTTCAAATAGCGTCTCGTGTTCAAATACTGTTTCGTATGTTTAGTATTTTTCTTTTACAAAGAATATAACAGGTTATATTGTTGATGCTATATAAAAATTGAAGTAATATAAATTAATTAAATGAATAAAAACTATATACTTAAGTATATTAGTAATGTGTACTATCTTAATCAGTACAATATAAAAAAACTGTAAATGTTAGATGGAATATGAAATTCAGGTAGCAAATTTCTACCACCTGAGACTAAGAGATCACTGGGATCATGGGTGGTACCCATGAAAATCTTGTCTAAGTTCGGTTACAGCTGCATTACTATCTTTGTTGCTAGGCTGCTAAGTTATGTCCCTATAGTCCCGGAAACAGAATAGGGCTGTGGTATCCCATGCCTGTCGTAAGAAAAAAAACCTGCTAAGTGAATATACATTCAAGTACGAAATTTACTACTGCTCCTTAACTATACTACAAAATACTTTCATTCTTGTTAGGGCAGAAATAATTGTGGTTCCACAAGAGTCGATCCACGAAAGTTTCTACCAGACTTCACATTTCACGTGTACATCTCCTATAATTTTATTACAGAATAAATTCAAAAGCCTCATAGCTGGAGGGCCTTATACCCATTATGTATACGTCATAACATGTTCTCATTGCTTCATTAATGCACATTTCTTGGCGAGTCTAATTAATGAGCGTGATAGGCACGTGGCTCGCGGCGTTTTGTCTTGCTTTGATGAGCTCAACAAGATGATGAAACTTGGGATTTAATACATTTTTGTAGTCAATGCGATTATAAAGTCTTTGCGGAGTTTTTCTTAGCTTTCTCGTAAACTCAGATCAAAAAGGAAGACAACGCCTCGAAGATTGCACTTGTGTTAGCGTGTAGAATTTGAGTGCCAAGAGAGTGACAATAGACGTCACTCTAAACGGCATTTAATGAAGTAGCGAATGTGATCTTAATGTGTGTCTTTAGGTTATATTTGTAACCATTAGTCTTAAAATAGTTTGCTAAGAATGAGAAAGAAGGTGGTATGATCTGTCTTCGAGGCACTCTTTCAAGGTGAGATTCAATAAAGAGTAATAAAGAACTCTCCTTTAAAATCAGTTATGAAATAGCGACGCATCAAGTATTGCAAATGTCTATAAGCATACTTTTCATCTGGTAACCCGAATCCAAAATCTACGTTTAGATCAAAATTTTCTCACAAAATAATTACTTTTGTTTTTTTTCGCCTTAATCTTTTAAACTTATATAAGTCTATAATAATAAAATAAATGATACCTACTCCTACTACTAAGGTTTCCAACGGCCCATTACCGCGAGGGCAACATATGCTCATTATATTATATACATCTACGTACATCTTGTTACAACATGCTCGTGTTGCTTCATTTGTGCACATTTTCTTGGAGTTTAATTAACGAGCGATAAGGACGTGCCTCGGAGCATTTTCTCTCCGCTTTGATGCTGCGAGGTTCAATAAGAAATATTTCTTTACGTGTAAATACATAATTGTGGTAAAACAATTACCACTGACATTTTTCATACAACATACAACGATATTTTGCATACAACTCGAAGGTGGTACAACCATTAGTAAAATAATAAAAATAAAAATGTAGAAATACCGCTGCTAAAGATTATTATTATTATTACTTCTGCCTGACGACAGCAGTGTTAAACGCTGCCGTGTTCGGGTTTGAATAGTGCAGACAGATCAAGATACTTGTACGTACGGGATGTTCTAAGATAGGCTTGAGTGGTATAACTGCATCATCGACTAGTCTCGGATTCAAATTATTCAAAAATGTGATGTTCGTAACATGCAAAGTTACGCTTTGAATAGAAACGCGAGTAGAAAAACAAAGGCTTGACACACTTTCCGTAACACTTGCGCACTTGCAGTCATAATAAAAATGCATTCACTCTTGTCAACTAATTGACCGCAGACACACTGGAACGATTCGTATCCATTGCTGGCCAGGAACACTGCGATTAAGACGTTTGGTAGCATACACCGCAATGTAAAGCGTACAAGGCGATACTCATACCTTAATGAAGGCAATGACATAATGAAGGGCTGGTAACGTCCTCACGCTATTGTAATTAGAGTCGACTGAAGCAAAGCCCTGCCTTGTTGACATGTCTCCACTAATTGTTGGACTAATTGACACTAATATTTGTTTTAATTAGGTAAATAACGCCTCGATAATGAATGTCACTGTCAGTTACTGACATGTTAGGGAGTAAGCTCTACTTTATTCTATTGTATAGTTAAAATTTAGTATTTAAGCTTAACTTGACGGTAACCTGTGATTTTACACGATTACGTCAGAATGAGGATAAATTTTCGAGCGTATGTATGTATGTCTATTTCTTTGGCACGCCCTAAATCCCAATTTGGTTTGATAGATTTTAACATACAATGTGTTTTTGGATTTGTATGAATTCTATGTTTGTATGAAGTCGTATACGCTATATAATTTTTAAATATACCGCCTATATACTGAAAAAAAAAGATTTTAAGCAGCCGGGTTTTTAAAATAATATTACTGTGTAGTTGTTGAAGTACATTTAGCAATGAATTGAAACCAAAAATGTCTAAAATGAAAAAAAAAATTGGCTATAAAAAACACACACACATAATATACTAACGAGCAAGCAAAAAGAGAGAAATAGAAACATAGAGAAAAATGAACCTAAAATAGAAGTAGAGAAATAGTGAGAAAAGAAGATTTAAAAAGTAGTATATATCGGTATGAGTGTATCGAGTCATACAGGAATAGTCCAAAAAATACTGTATGGAAATTGAAGTATGTAAAAAAAAAGAGACAACCATACCTTTATAGTTTCATCTTCAGTAACGTAATCCCATAACGTCAATGCCGCAAGAAGACGCTGAGCTACAAATATCTTATGATCTTTTAATTAGTCAAGGCTTGCTCCAGATTGCAGTTCTTTGCCGGCCTAGTTTAAAAGATTATCTTTTGTACCTCAGGCTTTAAACATATAATTTTAATATGCTTGTACAGTTTAATCTTAATAGAAAAATTGCATCTTATTTCTATCTGCAAAAATGTTTGTATTATATGCTAATGTATGTAATGTATGTTTATGTCCCACTGCTGAACACGGGTCTTCTCCCACAACTGAGAGAGGCATGGAGTTAACTCCACCACGCTGCTCCAAGGCGTGTTGGTGGAGGGGATACGGGTTAGTGGCCAAGCCGTGTCGAATGTTTTCAAACCGCTCATAAGGCCTCCGAGAAGGTTTAAC
>DWPV01003989.1:0-14267 GCA_018251915.1 Urbanus proteus proteus
GTTTCTAAGATAAAATGATTCTTGTGCCCATTGCTATAAATAGAAGTAATTTAGTCTGTTTGTTTATTTTACTAGTAATCATTTTATTTTGCATGGTGGTAGATTATGGTTTAACTACGGAGATACCACTGCCATACCTATTTCTAACATGAAGCAGTTACTATGTAAGCAGTTATTCTTGTTATCAACCAATTATTTTGGGCCTTAGTCCACCACGCTGGCCAAGTGCGTATTGGTAGACTTCACACACCATTGAGGTTTCCTCACGATGTTTTTCTTCACCACGAAGCAAGTAATAATTAATTTCTAATACACACATAAAGCAGAGATGCGTGACCGGGATTTGAACCTCGGACCCCTCGATTGAATGGCCAAGTTTAAACCATTAGGCTATCACTGCTCATTGGATGTTGATTATGTTTTAGTGGAAGGATGTAATTGTCAGCTTACTAGCAAGTTTATAAGGCAACCATCTTAAACCTCAGAAGCAGCAAAGCATCTGTGATTGATTTTAGATAGAATGCGTAATTAATATGGAGTTGCTTACAGATGTCCATGGGCAGCGGTGACCTCGTACCAATACAAATCAAAAATGGTAAATTATCTTTCTCCAAGCTGATGACTATAATACCTATATGTATTGCTTTCAGGTTTTATACAGTATCATCATTGGAAGGATCATATGAAAACACATGAACCTGAGAAATGGCTGCAGTGTACAGAGCCTAACTGCAAAAAGAAATTTTCAACTGAATATTCCAGGAAAAGACATCTTTTGCGTACTCACAGTAAGTTTTGCGAATATTTTAAAATGTAATATTAATTTATTAATGTATTTAATTAATAAGAATTTGCATATTGAAGATGATATTATGTACTATTTTCTTTTTAGATACTAAACTGAATGATATACCAACATCTGCTGATTTAAATCAATGTAAAAGTGATTTTGAAGATTCTCCTAAGTGTGAGTATTAATTATATTATTTACTAAATGATCCCCGCGGTAAGTTTTTAAAAAGTAATAAGCAACACATATAAACATAACTGAAATTCTGCCCGACGAAATCGGTCCAGCCATTTAGAAGATTACCTCAGGCAAACAAACAAACATTTTTTTTTAAATTTGCATTTTCATTATAGGTATAGTGTATACTTTTCATATACATTGAGTAAAAAAATGTTATTTTGAAATCACAAACAGACACTTCAATTTTATTTATTTGTGTAGATCTATCGTTAAGATCAAAATATAATTTTGTAACAATGTTTAAACCCTTTCTATGTCTTTCTACACTGCAGATTCACATACCCATTCCTACACACAACAAGTGTACTGAAATAGCCGTAGCTGCTCCTGCAAAAAAGCTGACTGCTTCCGGTGTTGCTTAATTTTTTAGCTCAGTTGAGAACGATACAAGTCGTACTATGACAAAATATAGGTTTCAATTATTTATTAATTGTAGACATATTTATTTCAGCTGATACTCTCCAAGGCACGGAACTTGCAAGAAGTGAAGTACTTTTGGATAAGGAAGACCTGTCAAAATGTATCGCAACATCTAATGAACATGCTCAAGATTTACCTGAAATAGATCAGTGTGATCTAAATCAACATATGTCTTGCAATGCAGATACAAATTACATGAATCCAGAAATAAGTAAAACAACTCAAGATATAAGTGACATTAATCCAGATATAAATGATTGCAAATCAGTTTTAGGAGGTTGTATAATGAGTGCAGATTCTACCGAAAGCTGTTTGTGTGCTCAAATCAAAACTACTGTAGATAATTGTTACGATGATATAATAATTCCAAGTGAAAATATTAATTCGAGTAATATCCAATCTAATTTAGGTACATTTGAACCATCTGTAGTTAATAATGAAGCTGTCAAAGTAGGCTGTGAAAGTTGCGAGTGTAGCGCTAGTTTACAGAGCAAATGTTTTGATACTAATGGTAATCGTTTAAATGACAAACGAAATACAACAAAAGTAACTTGCAGTTCTCAGAATAAAATGGAAACTGCCATACCAGAAATAGAATATAAAATGGACGGAAGTATCAAATTAAAAGATACGTTTGATTCCGATATTGAAGTATTTGCAAATTTGGATTTTAAGATGAATAAGAATGACTTGTATGAGTCCAACTTTGTACCATTCAATAGTTGTAAGGCAGTACTTGGGAAGTGTATTGTCAGTGGTAATGGAACAATAAGTGAAGAATGTTTATGTGCTAAAATGCTGGCAGATGACCATGAAGCTAACGCTGAAGAAATTGATGAAATTACGCCGCAGCCTGTAAATAAAGGCTTGAAGTTATCTGTGATGTAGTGTATTTGAGAATATAACATTGTTAATCAATAAACGAATATTTTATCATTGTGTTTTTTTATAAAATAAAACATCAAGAATTGATAATTAACTTTAAATTTATTTACAACATATTTCTTTACAGTTTCAACCATATTATACAAAATATATCTTAGTTAACAAGATCTATAATAATTATTATTTTACAATCAGACCTAAGTTCTGTAAGTATCACTAAATTAATTATCTTTTATGTACGAATGGAATGTATATTAGTTCATCCGCAAAGTATCACATCACGGCATGGCAGGAAATACATCATAACGAAAAGTTACGTATAAACATGTTGCTCTCAATAAGTTCACAACTAAACGTGTCGCCTCAACAAAACTTTTTGAGTTAATATACTCGTAGTATTATACATTTATCTATGGTAACAATTTTAAATAGGACATTATTTCAGGTAATCCAAAAGAGGACTTGAAATAAATTAGTGACACGAAATTTTTGGCCGCACCTCTCTACACTTGAAGCAATAAATAACCTAAGACCATTAAGATGACGGTGTTTTTTTCTAATTTGACTAGTCTAATAAAATATATACTTACGTTAACAATATATATGGATAAAATATCTTTAGTAGTGTTAGTAAGCTCAGGGTCATCGGAACCTTAGCGAAGAAACCTGATTTGATCGAAACCAATAAAACATTTAACTTTTTACATTGGTATTAGGCTCTTGGATTATTGTTCGATAAAATCACAGGAAATAAAATCGTAATGTACAAACTTATTTCTTTATATGTAACCTATACTACAGTCATATACTACGCTTCATTGTTAATTACAGATTCCAAATTAGTTATGTCTAATGTCCTTCTATCACTCTTTTTTGGTGAATCACTAATATAATTAAGTTCTTGAATGATATCACTATTGTAGTCTTTTAGTGCTCCTTTTTCCTCATGTTTTTCTGGTTCAATTGGAACTACACTAAGATAATCGCTATCGTCATCTTCAATCACTTTCTTTGGAGTTGAGGTTATTGCTTCGGCCATGTTCGTAGTTTCAGACCTAAAATTGTTTTCGTGTTGATCGGGCCTATTGTCACTAAGGTAGCGTTTTGGGAAATCTAAATCATCCGTATCTTGTAGGAAAGTTGATATCGGCAAAACTTCCTGTGCTCTGTCTTGCTGAGCCATTTCTGTACTATGCTCTATATTTAGTGACGTAGAAATTTTAATTTCGTCAGTGCCACGTGAGCTATCTTCATTAGAGTGAGAGTTTCCAGCCATTAGCAGCTCATTAAATAGTGCGTTTTCTTCTGTAGTTGTAGTCATGCGCGCTCTTGCTGCTCCCGACATCTCATCAGAATTATTTGTTCTATTCATGTTACTTCCAACGACATCGTTATTACCTTGCGACATAACGTTTTTTGTTGTATGATCTGATGTATTAGCGTGTTCTTCAGCGTTTTCATTTTGCGTTTCGTTTACATTAACCAACTCCAAGTCGTGACCTTCCTGTAGTTTCTTAACAAGAATTTTATTGTTTTCAGCTTCTGGCAGGAAAGGGTTCATTTCTGGTTCATGATCTTCATACTCGGCTGACTGAGGATGTGTATGATTAGGAGTGTTTACAGAATGGTTTCCCTTGTGACTAGATATTTCGTATATTGTTACATTTAGATTGCTTACTTTTGTTGTGTTCTGAGTGTTTTCATCAGGTGATTCCATGGAAATTGCATCTTGTTTTTCGTCCATTGGAGACATAGTTGTAGAAACAGTTGAAGTTGAAATGGCTAATGCATCATTTGTTTTGCTTTCTTCGCCATCTTTGTTTAGAATAGCTGCAAAGTCGACTTTATCTTCCTTCATAGGATTAAAAAGATCATCCTCATCATTGAATGTTGTATTTTCGAAACTTTCAGAAGATTTGTAAATATACTGCGTTACTGTAGTTACGCTGGTTGTTTCAACGGGCGAATTGAAATTATTTTCCATCGAACCAATCACTTCTTTCATTACTTTATTTGTTGCATTATCTTCTTTTTGCTCCGAATTAACTCTTTTCACTCTTAAGTCATCATTGTCGTAATCGTGACTCATACCATACATGGGTTCATCTTGCTCTAGCGTTTTATTGTTGTTGGAATCCATATTATTCAGGTAGTCTGGTTCAAAATCGTCTTTGTTTAAACCACCACTTATTACTTCATCAATTTTACTGACGCTCGTTTCTGTAGTTTCATGGTTTTCCATTTTATTCATAGCATCCTTGAAACTTACTTCGGTGACCGTTTCTGAGAGCCAATCGGAATCACTTGTGTCCGTTGATTCCGTCGGAACAATGGAGTCGGTTACGTGTTGAACACTTGAGTTTTCGATGGATTTTGAAGAACGATTGTAAAGCATATTAATGGCATCAAATGTTACATCATTTTCACTATGCATTTGGTTCTCAGTTGTAGTAGTCATTTGTGTATCAGTTTCGTTTTTCTTGTCTAGAATGTCCAACAGATTTTTGTATTTTATGGAATCTGGGCGTTGTTTATTAATAGAATATTCGTTTTCTATTTGTTCTTCTAAAATTGGCGTTTCGGGCGTAGTAGTTGTTAATTTTTCAGGATCTTCTTTATTTTTATTTTCGGTCGGTAATTCATCTATGTCTTCTGAGTTTTCTTCTTTAGAAGCACCATTATCAAACATAATATCAGGCATGGTAGTAGCCTTAACGGTATTTTCAGTTGATACTTCAGATAATTTTTCATTCATAATGGACGTTATCATCGGGATTTCATCGTTTACTTTTGTCGTACTTTCTTCAGGCATTTCTTCATTTTTTGAAATATGTTCGAATATAAGTTCTTCATTGCTGTTCATAACAGGTTTATTAGTTGTTGTATCAAAAGTAAAGTCACCATTCAAATTTTTTGATGACCTTTGCTCTGTTCTACTTTCTTCATTACTGACAACACTAACTACTTCTGTAGGAGTAACCTGATGTTCGGACATATTGGTATTCGTATCTGGTAAATCTTGTTTGTTATCTGAGGATAAATAATCATCATCATCATCACCGGAGCTGAAAAGAGTGTCATTAGTTTTTTCATTACTCGCTCTTAGTATAGAGATAATCTCAGGTTTCGGTTCATACGAAGGCTCGTTGATTACATTTGGTTCTGATATTGAAATTCTAGGTGTTGTTGACTCTTTGAGCATCATATCATTTAATTTAACATCATTTTCGGAATTTGGACCAGATATTTCTAAATTTGTAAGCTCTGTTGTCTGTTGTTCACTGGAATCCTTTGGCTCGGCGGAATGGAATGTCTCTGTAGTGGGTTGTGATTCAGTGAAAGTAACTAAAGACGGCATATTATGATCTTGCATTATTGGTTTAACTTCTATTTCTGGTTTCATCTCTTCTTCTTTTTCCATTAAGTCGTTTATTTGTTCCATCTCCATTCCTGTTTGCGGGGTAGGAGTAGTTTCCTTAACTGCATTTGCGTCTGAATTTTGTTCCACACTACTTTCCGGATTGACTTCTGGAGTTACAAGATTTGCTTCAGAAGTAGGTTCAGGTTCAATTTTGGAATCAGACATGGGTACAAATTCATTTGACGATTCTGTATCTGGCATGGCTTTAAGTGTTGATTCTGATTCATGTTTTTGCTCAACTTCAATGTCACTATCAGGTTTTGTTTCAGCCGTGGGTTTAGGTTCTACTATCAATTCAGGTTCGATTATCGATCCATGTTCTGGCTTTGGTTCAGAGCTGGGTTCAGGTTCGGATGTTGGCTCTGGTTCAGTTGTTGGCTGGAAGATAGGGTAATGTTCAGGTTTCAATACGGTGACGACTTCAGGTGCGGAATCTGGTTTTGGTTCAGCAGTCGGTTCTGGTTGAGCTGTTGGCTCAGCAACGGGTTCAGGTGATGGTTCAGGAGCAGGTTTTGGTTTCTCTTCACTCGATTGGGAGTCCGTTTTAATTTCAGTGTTTGGTTCAGGTTCTGCTGTTGGCGCTGGCTCCGATTTTGGTTCATTTTGTTCTTCTGATACAGGCTCGGCAGTTGGTTCAGGTTTAGGTTCAGCTGTGGGCTCTGGTTCAGATTTAGGTTCAGCTGTGGGCTCTGGTTCTGATTTTGGTTCAGCCGTGGGCTCTGGTTCCGGTTTAGGTTCAGCTGTAGGCTCTGGTTCCGGTTTAGGTTCAGCTGTGGGCTCTGGTTCAGATTTAGGTTCAGCAGTAGGTTCTGGCTCAGGTTTAGGCTCTGCAGTGGGTTCTGGTTCAGGTTTAGGTTCAGCAGTAGGCTCACGTTCGGGTTTAGGTTCAGCCGTGGGCTCTGGTTCAGGTTTCGTGGTTTCCGCCTCGATATCACCAGAGTTACTGCGAGGGTGTCCGAATATATGCGAAAAGTTGAGGTCGGAATCACTCTCGGTTGTCACTTCTTGAAATTCGTGATGTGTTACTTTCCAATCATACATTTTTTCTTCATCGGCCATGTGTACAGTTTGTGTGTCTGGCTTTTCTTCTTCAGGTACTCCTTTCATTTTGTCTTCGTTCTCTCCCAGCGTTAGTACTTTAAGGTCTTTCTCTGTGTGGTCGTTATTATCTTGTTCTCGGTTTGTATTATCTAATATAGATATGCATTTTTTAGGCGATCTCATATCTTGAATTTGTCCATGTGGACAAGTGCAAGTGAAATCGAGCGTTGTATCGTCAAATTCGCATCCGTATTCACAGTCGTTGTTACTTATTTGACATAAATCAAGGACATTCCGTGAAGCCATTTTATCTTCTGCGATGTGGTAAACGCTTATCATTCGGTTGTTCCTGTCTAGATACTGATCCAATGTGGATTTTAATGTGTTCGCAGTTAACAGATCTTCGCTAGGTTCGGCATTGGATCTTGGTTTCCAATGAATTCTGTAGGTCACGATGACAGACCCTTCCCTGAAAAAAATTTTGAAAGAGTTATAATGATGGTTTATTTTGTTTTTAAAGTATTGCATTTTGTGGCATACATTATGGTTAATTAAGAATACAGAAATATGAGACTATAATAGGATCGAAAAACTATAAAATCGTCTTTAGAACGTTTCTTCAGTCAATTTATTGGTAACAATGGATTCTACTCACTTTATCTGGACTACTTCGACCATTATTTCATTGTTTCCGTTATCAATGGTGCTTCGGTCGAACAATGCACGTTTCAACGCATCGCTAAAGCTGGATGTGAACTCTTTGTACTCCTCACTTTCAGGGTCCTCAAGCGCTGATACAAAGTCCTTGTTGTCAATTCTCAGTTCTCCTTCCACGGTCTTTGGCACTGAAAATTAAAACACTGATTAAGTCTCTATAGTAATGTAACGGACTCATGCTGGAATCTATGTTTTGGGCCATAGAATAGATAATTATGATTTATCTAAATGGTATATGAAGGTAGTGAAGCAGTTATGGCGACTGTTGTGCTGTATCAACTCAGTACTAAAATACATAGCAGACATTTTTGAAAGTATGAATTTGTTCTAAAATCCTATTAGACTTGTTAATGTCAAATTATATTAAATGATCCCTTATTTAATTTTTGGTGGACTCTATATTTCCCTTTGTTTCTTTGAAAATAGCATGATAAGAGTTAGGGCATTCGTTTCTTACCATACATAGACATGTCGCCGGATTCTTCTGACATAACTGAGTGGTGTTCTTCGTTGTGTGTTTCGGGCATACTTTGCGTGGTCGGCGACTGAGTGTGGTCGGCATGATCATGGTCGTGGTCGTGATGGTCATGATCGTGGTCGTGGTGGTCATGGTCGTGGTCGTGGCTGTGGTGGTCGTGATCGTGGTCGTGGCTGTGTACTTGTCCGATGCCGCCGAGAGCTCTCGCTGAACTGACTGATGAGTTGTATGGTTCCAAGGGCGTTGGCGAATTGGTGAATAGTATTCCAGCTGTAAATTAAATTGAACGCTCTTTAAGTTACAGTAAGTAATAATATCTGCAGGGATTGGAAACTAACAAAATGAAGTATGTCCCGTCCATATAACCCTTATTAATTGAAAAAGGCAGAATAACACGAAAAATGTTTATTTAAGGAAAACAGAAATTTCATAGCAATAACGAGTAGCAATAAGCTATATTGAAGACAAAGACAAATAAAAAGGTACCATCGGTATCGATTCTTATTCTCCTGCCTAATAGAGCGCTTAGCTCTTATATTTTGGTCTGGTATAGGAGACATAGTCAGTTATCTGGGGCTTTCCAATTTAATCCTCAGGGGTTACCTATGTCGCTACCCCGCTCTGTAGAAATCAATTTTTTTCTGCCGTAGATTACAGACGTACATGGACGGCAGTTATCTTCAGATGGATTGCATGGTCATTTATTTCTTCTACTACTATTACTGCTGCTTCTACGAGATGTTTATTAGTAAAGCCTGAGTACTCACTGGCTGCGAGGACAATAAGAGCTACGATCGCAGCGACCACCAGCCCCAGGAGCGTCCAACACAACGGCCGCTTGCAACCGCCCTTCTCGCCGCGTTTGTCTGCTGTTACGTACAACTTCTCGCCTCTGGAAATAAAAAAAAGACGCCGCTTAGAATTTGCTATTAAGTAGGAAATCGGTATTTGATATAGTAGAGTAAGTAAAATTACATAGATTTGTTAGGATTCAAGTACATATCAATATCTTGATAATTTTAGAACACTGGAAAAGATTCATTCAGAAACCAACGTATTCGTGAATGAATATATCTTGTGTGCGGCATGCATTAGGTACAATTTTTCCTTATACCTTCTGTCTTATTACTTTTTTATACCTATTATTTATTATTAATTATCTTCTAAGAGTTTCTGTTTGTTATTTCTAAAAAAATAAACTTTAGTGCAATAAGATATTGAGGTATTATATAATTTTATAATTAAAATAAAATAAATAGCATCTTTTGAAAAATTAATTAACATGTGCAATTGTACACATGTAGAGGTTAGGTATTACTGCTATACGAAGAAACCAGAAATGTTTGCACAGCCGATGAATGGTACTCTTAAAATCTTAGTTTTCTTTTTTATTTTTCATTTTATACAAAACAAGTGCTTATATTTTTAATCCATTACAGTAAGTAGGTACCTAAAGGTAATCCCTCTCATAATTATTATCTACCTGTTTACCTACTACCTTATGTTGTACTTATTTTAAAAAAGTACCTTATTTTTAATTTTAATTGATTAATTTTTTTTTAAATAATATCATTTTTACTTATTTTACGTACTTTTCCACGACGGTCTCAATTCCTATTGTAACTTCCGTGGGACTTGGCAGTAGATGCCGATTTTCAGGTCGAATCTGACTCATCACTACACTTAATTATTTAATCACTAAATATTTCAAGCAATTAAAAAACACTAAAACACATCTGTCTGTTCTTGGCTTACAAAATTTACTACGAATTCGACCTCCTTTTATAGAAAATCAAGCAAATTAAAAACGCAACGTTGGACTAGGTGTCTTATTAACGTATGAGTGGTACGATGCTCCATATGTTTCAAGTAATAAACGTTTTATTGACATATTCACCAATAGTAAGTAAGTTTTATTACAATGAAATAAAATACGTTTTTCCAGAAAACACTTGCGTGGCTATGCTCGCTTACAGTTGGTCATTGGAATAGCCGAGTATGACATTCAATGCACCTAAGCTAACAGACGATGCATATTTTGAATGTTTTGAAGGTCGTAAAACGAGTATTGTTATAAAGCGTTCGCTTTTATAAGAGATACCCAATGAAATATTGTCACTATTACGTATTTATTTATGTTTTACTTAATCCAAAATAAAACCAAATATATCTTTTCGATATAATAATTATGTAGGTACCTAAGTAACTATTAAAGGTTGCAAGTAGGTAATTGTGGCAAGGTCTATGTCCAGTTATATACGTACCTATCTTACATAGTTATTATGTATCTAAGTGTTTCTATGAAAAATATATTGTAAATGTCTGATTTTGTTAATGCTTATTTTAAAAGAATAATTTCATGACTATATGAACTCACATCGGATTACATGTAAAAACAAAACGCATTACCTACCTAAAGGTAAAATACTGGTACGATTTTAATGTGGTATATTGAAAAAGCAAAAGAGAAAACTATATGCTAGCATTCATACTATCATCTCTTAGATGAATGTATGTAATACTGAGTACAATTCTCTGCCGTGTCTTAAATTATATTAGCTTTTTACATGTTAGTGTTTTTATGTCCGTGCGAAAATGACTTAATTTTGAACATAACAATCGCACAATCAAAATCCTTTCTAAGTATTAAGTCATCATTAATGTTATTATAGTCGACTTTCAGCATTATGCAACTTATTGTTTGGCTGGCTTGGACGTCCTACCTACTTTCTTTGAATATGGTTCACACAATTATATTAAACATTATTTCGTTAAGTTTTAATTTAAGATAAATTAAAAAGGTAATATGTACTTTGCTATATCAGTCAAACATTTATAGTAATTTAGCAGGGTTACATGTACTTAGGAGCTTTCGTTAATAAAACATTGTAAAAAACGAAAAGATTGTGACAGAGATGTTGAAGTCAAAAAGGCACACGAATAGTCCGTTGTGGGCATTCACCGCCAGTTGTGTCGAAAATGCACTTACTTTTCACATTTGACAAGTTGCAAAGTAAATTTAATCAGCTCTAGATGGTGTTTCTATAAAATTTACAAACAATACTTTAATTCAAAAGTTATTTAAATCGTTATATTATTTATTTTGGCCTACTTATAATTGAATTTATTAGAGTTTTCAAACCTGCGGCTTCGGCCGAAGGTTGTGGCGATAGCCGAACAATCGGCTTCGGCTTCGGCCGGAGTAAGACCTTTGGTCGGACACTAATAGCTAGGTAGTTAAAAAAAATGTCGTAGGTACGACATTTTTTTAACGTGAAGTGATTTCAGTGAAATTTACCGGTTATAGTATGTACTTACTTAGTAGATAAGTGTGGTCCATGTTTTAAAAGATATTGTACGGAAAATATGTACCTACAAGCTATACTTAGGTGTTTTCGACTTTTAATCTTTATTTTCGGTAATGAGCTTACAAAGGGCAGATATTTCGAAAGGAAATTATAAACGTAATAGTATATTAAAATAACGTGTAATGTATACCTTCCTTATTAGGTTAAAATGACATTGACTAATTACTTCCTAGAGACACGTTGCGACAGTATCAGTAAAAGCTTGCAGCAAACTGGTTCCTTAGAACATTTATAGTAGTTGCCAGTAAGGTTTATTTGGATATTTTAAATGATTAGATCATGACGGCTTATGCACATCACAATACAAAAATCTTCGAATTTCGTATAAGTATCCGATCGAGTTACTTATCGCTACAATTGTGCCACTGGACATATATGTACCTAGTTCTCTAGTGGAGACCTACATTTATGTCCAGTGGGAGCCTCCACACGAGAAATAGCTGGAAATGTTATAATACCTACGCATCGTGTTGCTTTAAAAATGTGGAGAATTGTTAGACATTTAATCAATGTTTCTGAACGTGTTACTGCTATGAATAAAATAAACATAAGATACTAAAAGGGTTAACTACTGATCGTGCATTCAAATCTTAGACATACGGCTTGGGAGGCCAAACATAGCACTAAGTTGGCTATTTCTCCCGTCACACTAACGTAGATACACACCTACACACAGCCATAACATAATAAACAATAATCACAGGACGCCGATATTACCAACCGGGTACCAGGATCACATAAACCCAAAGGACAAGAGTGTATTACAAGTTTCTTGTATTAGGCACGGTAAGTAAAGCAAGGTGTTATTATAAAATCCGAGTGTACTGTAACCAGGAGCGGGCGCGCGTTGGTCGTTGACCCGCGCTTTGTTCCTGTGGAGGGGAGGGGGGAGCTTGCTGCCATAAATGTCGCAATATCGGGACTTCAAAAGTTACACCTTTATTGTTTTTAAATAAAGACCAATTTCCGATAAGATGTCTACATCAATCGAAGTTGAGTGCATGTGTTGTATGTGATCTTTATTGTATTGTACTCATAAGTTATTGGTTCATAATTTTAAGTTTATTTAAATCGAAGTATAAGGATATAAGGACGTTACCGATATTTATATGTGAAAATAAATAAATAACATTTTTTAAAAACGAGGTGAACTAGGTCTATATCCTTATAGTAAGACTCGATAATAGGGTAAAATTGCCGACAATTTAAATTCATATAGGTTCAAAATGTTCAAAAGTTCCTATTCTAAGATGTTAATTACAATTTATATTTCGGAAATGATATATTGTTAACTTTATCATTAAATTATTATTTTCTGCTCTATATTGTAGGTATTGTGGCACTTGGAGCGACTTTGACATCGATCCAAAAACTTTTGGATTAGGTACCTATATTAATATCACATGAATTTTTCTTGGACACATTTTTAAAGTTTTCGAAAACTAAAAATATACAAACATACATTTTAGTTACAAACTGTGTGTATTAAGCATGTACCAACACTCCTACAGTTCCCAAGAAAAAAACTGTTCGTTTCTTTTTATAGAACTAAGAATGTAATAACAAGTGAAGAGAACGATCAATCACAGATCGGAATACTCTTATTTTCATTTGCATCTTTCAATTTTCTCGATATAGTTCGAATAATGACTATTGAGTCATGAACCTTTAGTTATTTTGAGCCGACATGTAGTCATTTGTCAGAGCCCTAGATATTGCTAGGTGTAGGTTATTAAGAAGTTTGTTTCTTTATCACTTAATGCTAAATAATACCCGTCTTTACCCTTTAAGGGGCCTTGGGCACACAAGAGCCATTACTCTTGACAGCCCCATATATCCTTGACAGGGCACTATTTGGTTTGATATTCATAGGATAAATACAGAATTCAAATTCTGTTTTCCCTCATTAAAACTATATACTGAGTAAATTTATTTATACAATTTATAAACTCCTGTATTGTTCCTGCTTGTTGCTGCGGGCTAATTTCTCGGTGATTTATCAGGACCTCGGGGGCCCCTCGATCGCGGGGCCCTTGCCACATTTTATTTAATCAATTGTTAAGAATAAACTAGTTTTATCAGAACAACCTGATACGAGTTCTCGTAGAAAGCTACGAAGAGCTGGTACACATGTGTGAAACGCGATACATGTCCGAGTCACACATCAATAATTAGGTGACCGACCTAGAGTTCCAAGATTTCTATTCCACGGGCCATCAAATACTTTTGTGATAAAAACTAAACATCTGTTGTAAGTAGGTAATATAGGTTTTACTGATTTGACATTCACCTAAGCTAGCTATTATTTATACCTTAAAAGACTAAAAGTATAAAATCTCCAACTAGAAAACAGCTTATGATCTTTAAATAGTTGAACAGTTACTTTTTTATCATAAACAAAGTAGCTTTCCGGTGTCTGCTTATGCCTATGTATGCTTAGATCCTTAAAACATCACAATGGATTTTGATGTGGTTTTTTTATAGCTAGAATGATTCAGGAGGAAGGTTTATGTGTAATTTAACGCGAATCTGCGTGCAATAGACAGTAATCTTATAATTTTTCGATCTCACTTAACCTTGGAAACAGAAAATTTAAAATAGATTCATTCGTTTAAAAATTGGCTTCGGGTGCAAGCTAAAGATCGCGAACGGTGTAGTAGGTAAGTGTAGTTCTAGTATTTTCATATCACATCTTGCAACTTAACCTAAATTCATTTCGTAGCTTATCTTCGACTTTTTACCCCGCATAATTACCAAAAGCTACGCTTATGCTTATGATCGAAGTAGCAAACGAGCTATCCACCTGATGGTAAGTGGAAACTGCCGCCCGTGGACATCTGTAATCAAACCCAGATAAGATCAAGGTCCTACCTGAGGTTGACTACAGATGCGTTGCTACCCCTGAGG
>DWPV01003990.1:0-14265 GCA_018251915.1 Urbanus proteus proteus
ATCGTCCATAGGCATCTGTAATCAACCCCAGATAAGATCAGATTCTAACCTGATGTTGGCCGCGGGGGTTGGCTTAGTAGGTATGCCTCATATAAGTACCTTGCCACATTCTTCAAACCAGAAGTCAGCAGCGCTTAACACTACTGTTATTAGGAGAAACGTGTGGCGGTGGTGCCATAGGAGTGAAACCGCAAATATTTCTACCAACATGTATTTTTAAACTTCCCAATGCTTTTGTAACCTAACGGATCTTTAAAGAAAACCGACATATGAGCTGCAAATACATTGAGTGAAATTGAAAAGATTTTCCAGACACTTGCAAATTAAAATTCGAGATCTCTATTGTTAACGAAATTCTCATTTTAACAAGATCGCGTTCATTTTTCACAAGAAACATGAGCGCGTTCAAATGACGTGTTGGTCCTCGTAATAGGACACAAAAATATAGAGCTGTTGTGAACTCTTCGTGTCTTGGAATATGATAAATGATAAAAAGACGACAAAAATGTGTCAGTGATAATACAATTTCCAATTTTGAACGAAGCATTATTCTTCGAAATATATTGATTTTGGATTTGTACATGCATTGAACCTTTTAACAATGATGATATATTCCATGTTCAGTAAGTTTTGTTTTCCAAATATATTGGGCATAGTAGTGCTTGCACCTTACGCAGTGTCTAGAAATCGCATCACGTCACGTCATTTTTCTCCAGAAATCGATGTTGATATTGACAATACGAAAAGTTTTAGGTATTCATCATCAACCATCAATTTCAAATGAGCTAGTCATTAATTCCTCATCCTTAAGTCCTTAAAATATAAAGGAAATCCAGGACATGCATTTTTGTTAAATAAAGAGAAAAGGAAACATTTCGAATATAGGTATAAGGTAAACATACAGTCGTGTACTGTTATAAAAATCTACTTAGTGCATATTTCAGACAATATGACAGTACCTACATGATTAAGTATTTAAATACTTTTTCTCAATTTGATTCCAAACTCATAAATTCGATCCAATAAGGATCTTGTACAAATATTGAATATTTTTGTTTGTATTGAAACTGATGATCATGCAGGATAAATTGCCAAAGTTGCCAAATTGACAACATCCTATTGTAGATCCTTTCTCCACCAACATATTTACCTTAGAGACTTTATGTCACCTTCGAAGTACTATCAATCACTTTTGTACATAAGAGATCCATTATCAGTCCTTGTTTACGATGGCATTCAAACCAGGTATTCAATTGATGCCTGATGATTATAGATTGCCAAAGCTAGCAGTAGCAAATTCTCTGGTTTAATAAAGGAATCGCGACAGTTATAGCGCCATATCAGCTAAATCAGTGAGTTGAAAGGAGAGGATGTACTTTAATCTGGATCGAAAGTAAATTCACAAAACTTCCGTTTATCCTTTATTTTGCTTCCAAATATCCAAGCCATATTTTCACGTCAAATGATTTTATATATTTTTTGAACCTTAACACATACAAAATATTTGTAATAATGTACATGAGAAACACAACACGACAACTAGAATAAGAAGCAGATGTTAGATAAATAATCAGTGATACCTCCTACTGATCTTCTTTCGGTGGTAACGTAATGCGTTCGAGGAAATGATTGAGTGAATAGAGGGTAAAAATTATACCTATAACCAAATGATGCTAAACTACTGGTTACAGTATGAATAATTACTGATAAAATAAAATAATTGCTTATAAACATTATGATATTGGTTACCTTCTTTTTTTAGAGATAGAATGTGATCGTCGACTAATTGGACTGTCAGCACAATATGTCAACTAATTCGTATTTTTTAAATTAATCTTATTGGTACTATTAAAAATTGAAGTTTTCGACGTTTCTATTCTAATATACCTACATATTGTCTTTTTAGGAAAGGCAAGACCGACAAACTCAACATCAAATATCTAAACTTATTTTTTAGAATAACCAAAATTGGATTTAATGTCACGATACAGGTAGGTAGCAGACAAAATCATCGATGACTGGCCCGAAAGAAAATAACAAGAAGAAAATCCAGGGAGCGTAGCAAGGATTCGGTGGAAGAAGATCGTAGGACCATTAGCAGGAAAACAGTTTGAAAAAAAAAGCTATGAATGGAGTGAAGTGGAGGCAGAAGTGGAGGAAAATTAGGTCCTCAAAATTATCACCACGAGAAATAGGAGACTAAAATTTAACCAAATACAAAAACCTGAACATCTTTAAAACCAACCTAGTAATTTTGACTACAATGCTTACGCCGATTGTTAATAACCAGCCGAGTGTAAAAGGGAACAGCGTCCTGAAGGATTTCATAATTCTGTACTACTCCACAATATAGAGTTATGTATTGTTCAACAGAATTCGTGTTTTCTTTTATTGTGTTCAAAGGCGGAAGGAAGGACTAACGTAGTCAACTATGCTTCTTTTCGGTTCAGAACCCTAGAAAGATTACAATGGACCCCTGAAGTTGCTCGTAACTCTGTGGATTTTATATGCACTTTCAAACTTTACAAGTCGTGTTAAGCCATCAGTCTCTGTTGTTATCATTGGATAACAGAAATAAGACATCCATTACGACTTGACCAGTAAACCTTGCTTTTATTCTGTAAACATCATTGGAGTGGTAAAATTACAGCCCTCTCCAGTTTTTTTTATTTGGGTAGTGACTCAACGGGCAATCCCTATGAGATGTTATACAGGCTGTGCTCTTCGTAGTTTACAAGTGATATAAGCAAGAATATTAAAATCAAGACATTCTTGTATGTCTTAAGACATGCAAGATCGCAAGCGAAATTCTATAAACTCGTCGGAAATATTTAAGTCATAGTATCGTATGAGATTGTGGTCCTATGATACTCTTATAAATCGTCGAAGAGAAAAATACTATTCTGACAGAAAAAAATTGAAACACAATGTAAAACAAAAAATTCAAAAGGTTGACTATTGAGGATAATTGAAATTAATTGTCTTTTCAATAAAAAAAACACTGGGTACATAATTAGTTGCAGCCAACCCAAATCGACGACGAATCCCTCAATGGGCGACCGATGCGAACTTGACCAGTTTTTGTTACTCATTTCTTTCAACACCTACTAGATTATATCCGCCTCTACAATGTCAAATGGGTCTTTAAACCGAGCGACGCTGCGGTTTTTCACATGTCAAAAGAGTACGAATCAAAAAGCACGGCCCCTCGAAACTATGTGTGCGTGTTCTTTGTACGACACATAGGCGGGGAGGTGGGAACAATAGAAATTACCAGTGGTACCTAGCACGACCGGTGGAAACCTAAAAAAGGTATTTATGTGGGCGCAAAGAAACCGTCATACGGTTTCCGCGTAGTGATACGTTTATGTATAGGTGTGCGTAGGGTTGTCAGGTTGCCAGGTCGTCAAACCTAATGGCCAGACAGACCAGCCAGTTTCGAAATTTCCAATGACCGGATAATAGTGTTTCTAAGCCTAAGAGAAACCAAGTTGCTGGACACTACGGTGGAAAGAAGGGCGCTGAGGCTAATTATGGATTAAAGCGATTAAAATCTTGCCTTCAAAACCTTTTGCCTCGACTTGCCTATATTCGAAAAACCTAACAAAAGCCGGACGAGCCGGAGAACGATTAATTTAGCCGGACACGCATGCAAAAAGATATATCTGTTTTTATCCGGACACCTAGCAGCCCTAGGTTAGCGTATCCATACGTTTATTGGCGATATGTCCAGTCGGCTTTCGGGTCAACGGTTTTGCTCCTATTACACCTATTGTGCTGTAATGGTGATACGCGCTTCATAACAGGTTGCATAATATGACCTCTAACGGATAATATGTACGAGCGTGGGGCATACCTCCGGCGATCGGTAGTGGAAACACACGACCCGACTTTTAAATCAGTGTCATTTTCAATTCCTAAGCGTTAACAGTGAGTTTTGAAATATCAAATAATCGTATTACCTATCTACTTAACTCTAACTAAATTATTTTTATATTTAAGTTTATTTTAACTCCTCTTTAATTAAAATAGTGTATAAGATAAAACAGGCTTAACAGATCAATTAATCATGATTTCATTACGAATGTCAATATTAGCATGTTAGCAGTAAATATGCATATCGACCGCTACAGGTTTAAGACAGTTTTATAACGGAGCAGAGCCTTATATTTTTTAATATAATTTATAGAACTGGGTTGTTTTAGATAAACATAACAGTAAAAAGTATCAACAGATATTACTCAACGCTTCAAGGTAATCTTCATATTTAAACAATCGTCTAGGATATTTAAATCAATAATATTAAAATAGAATTCAAGAACGCTTCCAATGCATTTAATCATCTAATGTTATTATAATGAGCACGCGATAGTAGCCGATAATGCGGTAAACGAGGTCAGCCGTTTATTACACTACTGAACTAGATCAAGGTCAAGGTCATTTTTACAAATCAAAAACATATGTCTCTGTGACAAACAGCCGGTGTGCAGAAATAGACACGTACGTGTGAGTTCATCTCGCATTCTAATGCTATTTGTAGCGGTGGCCCACTTGCCGGAGATGGGTCAAGGTCGACCTCGCTCGTGAGCTACGGGGAAACGGAAACCGTTGCATTTTCTTCGCGCTAGCGCCGCTCAGGGTTCCTGCATTTCGAAAAACTTTTTCGGGCGATCCGTGTAGGATTCGACCTTGGCACACGCGCCGGGGCCATCGAATGAAGTAATCGTGTCAACGAGATAAAAAATAGTATGTTCCGAAAGGACGGGAAGAGGTGGGGATCGCTCGTCGTACCGACGAGCCAGTGAAACTTGGTCAAGGCTGTCGGCGTCCCCCGCCGCTCCTCTCCCTCCGGCCCGATCGGCTCCGGAGGCGGCCGAGCGCGGCCGACCGCCCGCCCGCACGGACTCGATCGCGCGCCCAGATAGCGGCAACGCGATCGTTACACAACACCGTTGCACCGTACAGATAAATCATCACCCGCGATCATCTATCGAACTGTGTCAAGATCTCATCCATGCGTCCACGTCTCCTGCCGAAAACCGACAACATTCCGATTCGACCTACATTCTATTCCGCTCCGTGCATCTTTTATTCATAGATCCGCAAGAGGCTCGCGTTAATTTCAGCGGGAAATTCATCGCCACTAAAATATAACACGGTCTCGTGATCGCCGACGAGCGCAGTTTACTAGATTTTACGCACCGAAACCGGTTTCCGCGGCACGAGGGCCGAGCTGAAGCGCCCGTGCACCAAAATCCTTGCAAGATGGCGGCGCCCCTAGAACTGTCGTAATAATAAGACAGGTAATACCTAAAAAATAGAAAGGCCCGGTGTGCGAGGCCGTTCTGTCGAAACACTCGATTCGGGTCAAGGCAGCGCGCCGAAATAGTCGAGTGGCGCGCGCGTTTTTATTATGATCTAACATCTGCGCGGCGCTCGCGCTGCCCGCTCCGCTGTCTCCTGACCCCTGGCCCGCTCCTAATAGATACACCTCTAAATTACCCGAACCGAGTAGCAACCGACACTACTAACACGCCAATAGATGTCGTCAGCAACAATGAATTCATACTTCATTTAGTAGTATTAAGTATCTAATAATGAAATGAAATAAAATTCTAAGGAAATTGAAACATCACCATATTCATGAAGTTTCTGGTTTATTCATAGTTCTTTGTTGTGTATAACTGTACCATGTACTAAGCAGATAAGGTACAATGAGACAAGTATAATAACCACAATAAGAAACATCAACGTCAAATAGTACATGCCACATAACCCTCGTTTATCTTCTTTAATTACTTTAATTTTTTTGTTTTTCACGTGCCACATTCAAGACGTTTTCTTTCGCGGTTATTGTAATTCAATTAGTCAACATGATTTATATCCTTGAAGTCCGTAGTCCATTCATGTGGTTTCCGTTACTAAAGCTTAGAATAAAATGAGTATTTTGTAATCTCAAACTTTGAATGAGGAGAGTTTGTCCATTTTATTACCAATATATGTTATAACAAAAACTGTCTAATCAGTCTCTCGTATTTCCCGTGTTGTACGACTTGGGGTACAAAAACGGCGTTCCTTCAAGGTCGGCAACCCCTCTGAAATTGCAAATGTCCACGGGCGACATTGACCATTCACCGTCAGGTGGCCCTTTAGGCCAATGCTCGCCGGTATTTCGAAAATAAAGAAGTGTAAATAAATTGAATCAATATAATTTTCGGATACTCGACGAACATATGAAAATTTGAATAATAAAGCTATGCATTACGTAAGGTAGCGTGCACACTGCGAGCAGCGGCCCGTATAATCTTCGTTTGTCGATCTCGACTGCGCCACGAGCTGTCCGCAGTAAACACGCAGAAAAACAAATCACTTGTATTACTACTGTTCTCATTTTGCACTAGACGTCGACACGTGTAACTTTTGTGGAAATCCCAAACTTGAGCGAACGTATCAGACTAGTAAATAGTACCTAATGTTTGTGTGATATCCATGTGTCATGAACGCTCGTAGTAATGTAGAGCAGAAGCCATACGAAGTAATTAGGCAACGAGCGCTCAAACACAAGAGAAAATGCGTGGAACTACACATCCAAAATACTTTAAGGAAGGCAATGGTGTATCTTTTATGCAGATTGTAATCGGTTTCGATATAGTCAAAACAACGTCGTAAATTCGGCACGCATACTTGTGGACATGTAATGTGATACGTGTTCATGTCACATTTGGGTAGTACGTTGCGACAGGTCGAGCGAGGCGTCTTGTGAAATGGCGCTTGCGCAGCTCAGTCACCCCACCGTCGGCGACGGCCGATTGTGTCGAAAGGTACGACACAGTCGCCTGCGCACACCCGATTTGCAACAACAACCCTTGTTCCACTACGCCGTTTATTCGAAAAAACATTTTAACATTAATGCACTACATCAGAATGTAATCTGCATCTATGTCAGCAGTTCTATGAATTACTTTCAGCGTAGGCGGTTGAATAAAGGTCTATTGTGTACCTATTGGCTAATTACGTAATTCATAAATAGTTTCACGTAACCACGTCCTGGCAGTTAATAGTTTAATCAGATTCAAATTTTAATTGGAATCCACTGGTACAGTGATCAGATTGAACGAGTAGCAAAAAATGAAATCATATTTGAAATACATGTAACCCAAAAAACAAACGTTAGATTGCGGCTACCTGAAACCCATGCATTGAGGTAACTAAACAACAGCTTATGGAAACGAATACATTCTGTGAGATAACAAAAGAAAGTAAAATGTTTAAAGTTTCAGTAAATTTTTAAATTAGCTGCTTCAAAAAGATAAAATAGTCGGGTAAAAAGGAGACAGCGGAAAAAATACAATAGAAAGCATTAACATCAGTTTGCGAGTAAAATCGATGTTGAAAACACATAATGTCAAACCAACTGAAGCAATGCTAGGTGGACTGCAATTGGCTTATTCAATCAGACGATTTGCCAATGTACACCGCGAAAGTCCAATTGGACAAGCGGGTGGAGCCGCTAGTGGAAAGCTAGTAGCGAATAAAATGGTACTAGTATATAATTAATCCCAAATAAAAACGAAAATTGTATGTCTATCCATTGTGAAAATTTTCATTATAGGGTTTAATTTGCTAAGCACTTAACAGAAATAACGTTTTTTTTTGAGACATAGACATCGGACATGTTGACTATTTGTTTAACATTGTCAGTAATGTAAACAGTGAATGTTTTATTTTTGTTTAGTTTAATATATTCGTAGCAGTTATCGTACATAAATAATATCTTCCCTCACTCCTTCTCTTCAAGAAATTAAAGTTTCACACTCCTCCGTGCCCGTAATGTGCTTTAAAAGGGGGTACAAAGTTTTTTCTTCGCGTATTATTATATAGATTATTGGTAGTCCACCGTGCCGGCACCGCCGCGGTGGCTCGGTGGCTGGCATTACACAAGGCTCGACGCGGGTCGGGCCTCTCGCAACACCTATTCGGGTCAGCCAACGATTTGTGAGAATTGTGTCATCTGACGTAGGCTCTTACTACTATAATATATGCTACGGTGTACGTTTCTGTGTGTTGATCGTTTGTAAAAACTTGACGTAAAATCTCATTGTTGTTTAAGTCTATTGATATATGCCATTAGAAATAAAAACTATCCATTGCAGATTTAATTTTAAGTTGCTTACGCAAGAAGATCATTTAGTATTATTAATATGCGTGTATTTGTTTATATTCACATTAATCATACACAGTGATTGCTTATTTAAAATATGTCTAAGTCTTAAAGTTTAATATTAAGTTTCGATTAAACTGTAATATGATGAATAAATAAAACAAATATAGTTGTTACGTACAAGGGATACCCGCTTTATATACATGAGCGTGTGAATTGTATCCATAATATCAATTAACAATTCAAAAAGTCATTTTTTATCGTAACGTATTTTTTAAACTGTGATCTCAATCCAGTCTTTGAAATATGTATACATTTTTTGTAGTGTAGAGCCGATTTCCAAATCTTAACTTCGAGAATACTTTTTGGAACTCTACATAATCAAATTTCTTCATTCAGGGAAATATTTCAGTTTGTTGACAGCATAAAACCTCTAACTTGGGTTAGGTCAGTATTTACTACTAGATTAAAAAAGGTAAATAATATAAGACTATTTCAAAACTATTCCCCATAAACTACTTGCTTCTTATCAAAACAAGTAGTTTTTTATATTTCGTTACATGGAAAATTTTATTCCTCACGGATTAATTAGCCTATTATTGTAGTAACGTTGCCCATTTCCGATGTTCTATACCCTATCTATGGAAATAATTGCACCCAAAAAAAGTTTGTTATCGCTCATGATAACAATAGACTATGTACTGTAATTTAAACAATTATGTTAGTTTTATAATCACATTGCCTGTGTTATTTTTTTACAAGATTGAAGTAGCAAATGAGCTTGTAGTCCACTTGATGGTAAGTGGGTACTGCCGCTCGAAGCTGAAATTACTTAATGAACTGCTTTAAGTAACTTCATATAGAACGAGGGTTCTACATGAAGCTGATCAGAGTGCCACTCCTGAAGACTAAAATAGTCACCTCATGTGACCGGCATCCACACCCTTTAACCGAATCGCAGGGCTGTTTCACGCTAGAAATAGGCGTGGCGGTGCTACCTTTCCGTTCGAATCATACAGGTTCTACCTACTTTCATACTTATTTTAAACGTTATCACCCTTCCGTTCACCCCCTTCGAGTACCCTTTATGGACATTATTGTGATTATTTTGTTTACTATAATAGAAAACATTGACTAATTTTGTTAAAAGTTTTGTAAACAATAGTTTGTGGGTAGAGCTTATTTTAAGCACATAAGGCTTGTATCGTTGTACCATTATTAGGGTAAAATGGTACATTACTAAGAAGGGAATTTGTACCAAGATAAAGTACGATGAACATTACTGATCTATAAAAGGAGTTGATGAGCAGTCTCGTGATAAAATATGCATTATAAATATATGCATAACTTACGTTTATTGTAGTTGTTAATAATGCATGGTAAGTGGACGAATTCAATGTTTTTATTTTCTTAATTTAACAAAATTATATTTGTATGGGTTTGTATACTCGTACTTTGGTTAACTTAAGTGTTATCGAAACAAATTAACGAATGATGTTTAAATACTAAAATCGATATTTAGCATTTATGAAACGTCATCGTTTTTATCATAATTGTTCCATTGGTGCATAATGACTTCTATAACATGTGACAGTATGTGGTAGATAGTCATGAGTTAAACGGATCCATAAGCCAAGAAGCCAAAATGGTAGAGCCTTTGTGGTATAACACCAGCGCCACAACTAATTCTGCCTAATAACAGTAGTATTAAGCGTTGTGGTGATTTGTTTTGAGGGTTGTGGTAAGGGAAACAAACTTATCAAGCGCGTCCAACTTAATCCACAATACATCCTTGGCTAGTTGCATTTGGATAAGTTAATGACGTCCTGCGAGAGATATTTTCGATAAAATTTACTTTTTATAGTTTCGTCAATATTGGTCATATACCAACGTTGAATACCTAAAGGCGCCCAGACAAATGCAGCGGCGCGTGGGTGCGGAATAATACCTACCTAAAGCCTATAAAAAGTAGGCGAATTTCTGTACAAACAACGGTAAGGGTTGACCACGTCGTCGATACAAGCGTTAAGAACTGAGCTGGTGCCAAGTTCTACAGGAATTCCTTAAATCATAGAGGAATTAAAAAAAAAATCACTTGCTTATAAATAACCTTGTTTTTATGCATTATAACAATGTTTACATTTTAATGGCAAATATGAAATGTAGGATTGTAAAACACTTTTTACTTGCTTTCAAATGTATTTGTTTTTTTGTGCATTATAAAACAATGTTTACATTTTGATGGCAAATATTAAGTGTCTAGTAAATAGAGCGGTCTGGGTTTTTCTGATGAGTCAGTGACTTCTAGTACTGTTGCTGATCTAATTGCTTTCTTGTTAGGTATAGGAGGGTCGTAAGTAAATGGACAAGGGTCGAAATGGCTCATGTAATATTACAAACTACCGCTGCATTGTTTTTTCTTTACCAAGCTTGGTCACTTGATTACACATATATTACTATAATGTAATTTTGTTCTACCTTATTTATCATCGAATTTGATTTATTCGTTTCTTTTAAAATCCGAATTGGATATACAACATTGACTTTTAATACGTTATTTCTTATTGGACATTCATCAAAAAATAAAAATTATGTTAGAAGATTCCAATTGGCCAGTTTTAGATAAAAAAAAAAAACAAAAAAATGTAATCATCTGTCATCAAGAACAAGTGCATAATATGATTACAAGTATCTTTCTTTTTTTATCGACATGGGATTTTTGTTTTCAAGATAGCAAAACACAAAAAAACACATTATTAAATTTATTCTGTCGTGCTATAAGGAAAATTAAAATCTGCTTTTTACTCCAAAGTAAAAAGTATTTGTTTCGTGTGCTATTAATAAAATTTTGCGTTTAACATAAATTTACGATCCTGATTAATAAAATCGGTAGTTATTATTTAAATATAGAACATGCATTCAATTCATATTCCTCTGAAGTGCGCTACAAACACGGATAACCTATGTAGGAATTAATTATTTTAAAAATAAAACATTGATTAATGGAAAATGTATGTTACAAAAAATGTAACATCCTGGTAATTCCTTGAAATGAAGGTATGATTAGCATGAACAAATGAAGGTCCGAGTAGCCGATTATACTTTAAAGGACAATGTTGAACCAATAATTTTGGAAATAATCGAAGGATGTGTTAATAATATGATCTTACTAAATTTATTAGTAACTACATATTAAACATTTTTAAGCGTGTGTGTGTGGCTAACGTGACCGACAACTTTGTAAATCGTTTGGATATTTGTTACGTTAGCAAAACTTAAGACTATATTTTGGCGATTTGTTGTGGGACTGTTTATTCAGATTTGAGTATAGGTAATAGATGTTGCAAACATCGCAGCATCTGGCGAAACGCGTAATGGCGAGCGGTTTACGCACACAGCGGCAACCTCGCGTTGCGTACATACATGCACGCACAGGCGGGCGGCGCGCGCGCCGCATCGCGGCCCCGCTCGCAAGTAGGTCAGGGCGCTCTGCGGCCGCGCGCGTTTTAAATTTAGAACGATCTGCGCTTCAAACTCCGCCCCACGCGATCGCCCATCTACAAGTTAAAGATTACCTTAAAATTTTCCACCTGCGACGATAGTCTCTTCTACTATTTCCCAATGCACTTACGTTGATCCGAAACTCTACCTTTTTGATTCTCAGACCGATAATAATTAATTGATGGCATTTAGATTAATACCTCAGAAGTTTGTTTATGGATTTTTTTTACTTTTTACAATAAAACACCGAAAGGTGGTCGACAATTCTGAAGTTTCCGCAACATGTAGAAAACTCGATGGAGAAAACCTTGTTTATAAAAAAGCAATCACAAAACCTACTATCATTCATAATTACAAAAGTATACAACAATAAAATCCACATAAATAACTGTATTTCATCCAAGCGCTATAAGTAACATCACGTTCGAGACGAACCTTTATTCAAAGTTGATAAGGTGCTCTACATTTTATACACATTCGTAAGCTTCCGATTTTATCCTATAAATGTGTTTATATTTTTGACTGAGCTTTCTATTGTGTTCCTGTATCTAAATAAGTCTCAAGGACATGTAAATATAGGTATATCTATATTTAGTAGAAGATAATGTTTATGAACTTTATGAGTAACAGTTCTTTCCTTAACTTGATTTTTTACATGTGGGAAAATATAAATTACCGAAATATGAAATAGGTATTATCGTGGTTGATGAGTACACTCTGAAAACGTTTTCATCTTATCCTATTAACTGCTCTTCTCTTATTTATTAAATATAGTAAACAGACTCCTGATTCATTATTTGTGATAACTCTTCCTCGCGTATACGATTGCTAATTATGATGCTAAAATTTAAGTATGTTTAACTAGTGTGATATCCTTATTTTAGATACCACTGTAAAACTGCTATAAATATTAAACGTTCTAAAATAATAGTCCTTACTGATATATTAAATCTTGGAACATACAATAAAAAGTTCTTTATCTCTGTTTTGAAACTTCAGAAACTTCCCAGTGATAAAACGAAGTGAGTCAGATTTCCTACATATAAATAGCTTTATTGTTTATTGTAGTACACAATAAATGTAATGTAAACAAGTGTAAAATATTTAAGCTGGAATATTTTTGTTCGATCTCTACATTAATAAAAGAATCAGATTCAATTTAAGAAACTTGACATTATACTTAATTACAAAAGCTTAGTATAAAACTAACCATCAGTTAAAGTATTTCCAAAGGTTATTTTTGTAAATTAATTTAAAAGTACCAGTAACCACTAGCAACACGCAATGTTTAGTTACGTAATAGTTTTAAAACTAAATTCTTTGTGAACATTACGCCACATCAGCTCTAAGCAGACGCAGTTAGCCCGAACGTCGCAAACTAGGTGAAGGTCGACTATGAAGCACAAACATTCTGTGCTCTATTGCTCGCACCTCGCATCTAATGCCAATAACTTATCTACTGTGCTGGTACATTTTACATTTTTTTGTGTTTAATTGCGCGTTACTTAAACTTATCTGTATTCATGTGTACCAGTTTATTTCTTAAGTGTCTGTTTCAATAAAACATTCAACTGTGCAACTCTACATGCTCTTTCTTCATGTTCTTTTTTTAAAATGAAAAATATATTTTCTCCCTTTATCCCATCTATTTTCTTTATAAAATACATATACATATATATGTTAGGACTCACCTTCAAGTTTCATGCCGACGTCCAGACACTTTTGGAAGCGGCAGAAGGGACATCGCTTCCGCTGCGTTTTGTCAATGTGGCAAGCACGTTCAGCGACGCACGTATAGACCTTTTTATTCTGAACAGTCCGCTTGAAGAAGCCCTTGCAAGACTCGCAGGTGAGGAGGCCATAGTGGTAGCCGCTAACTTTGTCCCCGCAGACGGGACACAGTTCTTCTATCACATCCTTGGTGTCGGTCTGGTCGCACACGGTGCCGGCAGTGGGTAAGTAAGCTCCTGGCTCGCCTCCGGCACCTGCTGGGAACAGATATGAAGCATCCAAATTGGCGTATCCGAAAGGCTGCTGGTCCGGTGGACATTGGTAAGCGGCCCCTTGGGGCACGTACTGCTGGGAGGCTCCAGAGGGTCCGCCGCCGGAGCCCGAGCCTTCCGGGCCCGGACTCAGATCGAACGGGGACATGTTAAGGGACATAAGGCCTGTCTGCTGGTCCATCGTCATGCTCGGCCGCACGGTGCGGCTGCTCGTTACGAATCCCTACGGCGGCGTTCAACCGCAACAACGTTCACACAGTCACCGAGTTCACTTGCGGTCTGACCGCAACACTATCTGCCGCTCGCGGGCTGCACCTGTTCGAGCACTATCGTAAGAGGCACATAAATCCAGCACATTTTGTCCCTTGCGAACGAAGGAGGCGATCAGGCACCGAGCTCCGGGAACGAGCCGCGAAGTCGCGGTGCGGCGATCGTCTGTAGAGTTTGTTGACGGCGCGTGTTGTTACGATCGCGACGAATGTTAGCGACGAGGGCGGCACACGTGCCGCTCAAAGGACGTTCCGCGATCGACTGGCGGCCGGCCGGCGACAACGGCGCGCGTGCCGGCGCCTCCCGCATGCGCGCCCCGCCGCCACCCGC
>DWPV01003991.1:0-14262 GCA_018251915.1 Urbanus proteus proteus
CACCTTCGCCGCGCCCTGCGGACACGCCGTGCGCCCGCCGTGCAACGTCTTTCAGACTCTGCAACCCGGTAAAATCTCCGTTGGCACTGTACGATGATTAAGAGTTGGCAACGAACGGACCTACCCCGGTGATTGATGAACGTCTTATATATTTTTTTTGTTTGAGCTTACTTAGGTAAAAAAAATATATACATATACTCGTACTTAGTACTTAGGTACGAATCGTGTTCCCCATCCCCACTAGAAATGCAAAAGGTTTAGGTACATCCATTGTCCACCCGGGGCATCAACCGGCGACGTCCTTTGTTGGTATGTTTCAAAAAAAGATTTAAATGGATTCCGTTCACACACCACATTTTATGTGGATTATGTAAACTAAAATTCGTATCTGGGTGTTGCATACCTTTTCTTGTTCGGTAGGATTCGACCGTAAAATATTGCTGGAGTACTGCACGGAGCCGTGCACGGAGACGCTGGCGTGCGGGCACGCGTGCAGCGGCGCGTGCGCGCGCTGCCGGCAGGGCCGCCTGCACGCGCCCTGCACGCAGAAGTGCAACCAACTGCTTATATGCGGACACCGGTCAGTCGGGACTCTTGTTTATTTTTTTATTTAATAGTTACTTATTTATTGCGTCATATTTATTAACATAGATGAAATGCAAAAGAGTAAACTTAACGACTTCTCTGCCCGTCAATCCTAAGTGAATGTGGAAAGTTAGAAGCAGGTGCTAAACAACAAAAAAAGGTGGTAAACAACAACTTTTTTTTATATTCTTAGAATTATTAAATATTAATACGTGAAGCGAATTACTGATACGAATTAATACAATATAACTACTATTTCGCAGTTGTGAGGAGCCATGTAATCAAGTCTGTCCACCGTGTACCAAACCGTGCGAAGTGAAGTGTCAGCATTCAAAATGCAAAAATCTTTGCGGCCAACCTTGCGTACCTTGCAAGGTATGTAAAATTAATTTACATCGTTGTTTCTTTAATATTTACTACCAACAGATTAAATTGGAACACAGCAACGGTTAGTGTTAAGTGTTATAAGACAGAAATAGGTGTGGCGGTGGTGCGTCGGAGTCGCACCACGAAGGGTGCTATCACCTTTAAAGTTTGTGTATTCGTACATAGACGAGTTCATGTTCATGGTACCTACGATACAGAAGAAAATCCAACTGTGGAGCTGAGTGTCACACGTTATGGGGGAGGGAGATGACGACGAATTGTGGCAAGGGGTCCTAAATTTCGTCGACAGGAGGGGGAGGGTATTTGACTACAATGGAAATACCGATCAAATGATTAGTATCTTAAAAGTAACTATTTTTGTAAGCCCACTAAGCCAACAAATTATTTTTAAATCCATTTGATTTTTTAAATAAATCAATTATAAAATAATCAAATTTCCATACTTGACCACGTGGTTGAAAACGAACGGTATTACGGCCGAATCAAAAGTGACGTCACATGCCAGTAGACAGTCAACGTCAGTCGTATAGCTGCCGACTTTGTATGCTGGCCGATGACGTCACCAAACAGTATATAACTCCTGAATCACGTGACTTAGTTAGCGTTTTGGCGCCAATTTCATAAATTTAAACTTTGATGATGATTTTTTTAGTAAATAGAAAAATTCACAGAGATTTAATTAAATCACAAATGTATCGTGATATAACGAATAATTTTAGCTATTTTGATAAAACCTGTCAAATACCCTCTTGTCATAGCGACATACGCTCTACACTGACGCTTGTAGCAAATAACGCTAGAAGCGAATATTTTGTGGCCTTAGTAAGTCAACGGATAAAGTGTCTGTCTGTATGTTTCTGTATTTGTTTATTTGTGAGCGCCTATTCTCTACTCTTAATTACTTTTCAAAAACTACATTTGGTTTGATTTAAATTAATATGAGAAGTCTAACAAACTATTTATTAGCAACATATCAACGCGGAATAGGTAATTATCAATTTTATTGTCAAATACAGTTAAACCAATTAAATTCAGCGATAATCAGCGGATCCAATCAAGTTCATTAATGAGGTAAATTGTTACGTCGATGTTCGAGTAAAGCCATTTATTTGCTCATTTATTTAAAACCGCAATTGATGTAGGTAATTAAAAAAGATGACACTTAATCATCGGCATCAACTCTGAATCAGTACACCTGGTAGTTAGTGGTCACTGCCGCCCAACATCTGTAACGAACGTCATATAAAACAGAGGTTTTATCTGAAGTCAATTACAGATGTGGTGCTTTTCAGGACTAAAATAGTTGTCGCATTGTAAGTCACCTATTTCTGCCTTATACAGCAGTATGAACTAACTTGAAGGGTGTGGTAAGGGAGACATTTTTTATTAGAAAGAAAGAAATATACTTTATTCCGGTAAAATTACAGCACACAACAAGGAATAAATAAAATAAAATAAATAAAGAAATAATAAAATTACAATAATTAAGTACAAAAATACCTAAAAGAACAATACAGCAAAACAAAAAATAAAATAAAAAATATATTACGAGGGAGAAACCTTCAAAAGGTACCAGACGCCTTGGGAGTGACGTCGGGTTAAGTGGAATTTTTAAGGGAGACATACCTACTTAGCTTAGCCGATCTCAGGTAGAACTGTCTTATGTGGTATGGACTACAGATGTTTCATCGTCTGGTTGGGACCGAAACTGGGGCTTTCTACATAATTTGCAATGTCCCACAGCTGGGCACGAATCTTCTTTCATAGTGAGAGGGACTTAGGCCTTAGTCTACCGCGCTGGCAATGCGCGAATAGGTAGGCTTCACACACATTTGAGAACTTTTAGTAACTCTCAAATGAGCAGGTTTCCTAATAATGTTTTCCTTCACCGTTAAAGCCAGTGATAATTAATCTTTAATACGTACATAAATCAGAGGTGTCTGGTATTTGAACCTCGGACCCCTGATTAAGACGCCAAGTTTCAACCATAAAGCTGTCACTGCTCGGGTCAGATTTCCTCACGTCATATTCATCAAATGTGGTCAATAGACAATTGTGGTTGAAACTGCATCTCTGATCAGATCGCCTAATGAGATGGTAAATGATATTATCATTTACGTAGCTGAAATTCAATCGTTTAATCGTATCTTTGTTTGTGGCAACTCGGCATTTGATATGGATTTCAGACCGATATTAACGCGCAATTTATGCGTTTTAGTCTATAAGGCCGAAATAGGTGTGATGGTGGTGCCGCCGGATTCGAACTACAGTATTATTACTAAATGTAAAGGTGAGAGAAAAAAATATTTAATTTAACGAGTTTTGCACAAGCTTTGGGAGAATTACTTTTAATATAAGTAATTACGATGAACATTACATTTTAATACAAACTACAAGTACATTACTTGATTTAATTACGAATACACTACTTTTCTTTCAACATACTTTTAACAGATAACATACAAGCTTGAATAACCCTTTACATGCTGGCTCCTATTTTAACCGGGTCAGTGTTCAATCAACGGCGGCCGGTCAACTGTACCAATTAACTAGTCAACGGTTGGCTAGACACCTTTCAACGTAAATGTAATCTATATTTTTTCTATGTAAAATGTGTAAGTTATTGAAAAAATTGTAAAAGAATTGTTGAACGTAAAGGTTACATTATCTTTTTCTATGTAAAATGTGTAAAAGAAATAATGTATGGAAAACGGGGGTCTAATGTCCAATGAAGCTTGCTGTCTAAGATAGCGGTCTATTTGCCTTTCGTTAGTTCTCTATTGTGCTAGAAATCTAAAGAAAAGATTGTCGTAGAGAGGAACTACTACACTTATCTGCCTTATTGCAGCTTTAAGCACAATTGTCTTTTGGTTTGAAAGAAAGTGGTGGCGAGATAAAGGTCCATGTTGATTTTGGCCACTTACCGACTTGTCAGTGATTATTTACTAACACCGTACCCGTCACTAACCACCACTAAGATGAAAACTATATCTAATGGCGTTCCACGTGACGGAACGGTTACCATACCGGCCTGACTCGCAATGGGTCCCGGGTTCGATTCCCAGCCAGACAGACATCTAAATGTTTATCTGTGTGTGTGACTATGACATACACGATACAGAAGAAAATTCTACTGTGAGTCTATGTAGGAAGCGTTTTCTTTTTTTTAAGTTTTAAATAGTATATTTTATACCTTGATTTACTCTCTTTATATCTTACTATTTTTGTCAAATAACGTACAACCACTAAACAATATTTTTTAATCAATTGCTAAGTTCTTGTACATCAACTTTTAGATGCACACACATCTCATTTAAATTAAAAAAAAACATGTTAAAAGTGATATGAATATAACAAAACTAATCTTCGCGCCCTAGCACGCGTTTTAATAGATTCAATGTTCAATCAAAGGATGGCCGGTCAACTAGTCCAATTAACTAGCCAATGTTCTGAGAGATAGGTTTTGAATTGAAACATACTCGTATTTACTCGATCATGCATCTTGGATAGCTACTGTTTGGATATTATTATTTATTATTCTATTAAATATATCTAATATCATTTGTGATGGATAATCACAAAAATGCTACGAGTAAATACATTCCAAATTCAAATCTCTTTTATTCAAAGTTCATTCATATTGATTTTTTTTTAACTTTAAAATTTACCACCACTTCGGAAGGTTTATAAGGTTTATTCGTATAATATTAAAACAATATTCTTTGCTCGTGTATTGCACATGTCATTCAATTAAACTGGTTCAATTAACTAGTCAATGCACCGACACCTGACAGAAAGCTTTCAAATTCTACAATCCTTTAATTTTTTTAATAAATTAGAAATAATGGATACAAAAATCTTACAGGTAAGTATAATATAAAATAATATTCCGTAAACGTACATAATACACTAAATACAAAAAATAAAGAATAAATAGAAACACAAAATATTACAGGTAAGTATGATTAAAAAATCGTATTATTTGGTCGTATATTGAACAGGTCAGCATTCAATCAAGCGTCGGTCAACTGGTCCAATTAACTAGTCAACGCACCGACACCCAACAGAATGCTTTTAAATTGTGTCACATATTCCACCAATATTTCATGATGGAAATTTTGAAGATATTTCTAGGTACAACAGGTTTTACATCGGCTGATTTATCTATACAAATAAATAAAATTGAAGTGTCTGTTTCCGATTTTAAGATAATATTTTTTACTCAATGAAAGTATATACGATACCTATAACAAAATGCAATTTAAAAAATGGTTCTGTCTGTCTGTTTGGCTGAGGTAATCTTCGAAACGGCTGGACCGATTTTAACGAAACTTTCACTAAAAGATAGCTGAAAGTCTAAGGCGTAGCATAGGCTCCTTTTATTTTTGAAAAATGCATTAGCGCGCACTCCACACGGACGCGAGCGCTGTCGCGGGAGCGCTGGGTATCACTTATGTTTAAACATGCATGCCTTTTTACTTCTTTAACGCAGGTGAAACCGCGGGGATCAACTAGTTAAAAGTAAAACAGAATATGAACTTCATAACTTTGTTTTTGTTTTTATATTTCTTTTTATGTAAGTACATGTAATATGTAAATAATATTTTTTCTATATCAGTAATTAATAGAAATGGGTATCCACCCAACGTCCCAACGCTGGGCGCAGGTGTTCAGAGAAAAACTAGAGAAACAAAGAGCGGTTTGCAGAAATTGCAGATTAATTACTCTTGTAGCTAGAAAAATATAGCATAACCCATTCATTCAGGAACGCTCGACTGAACCAATTAATTAGGCAGGGTTGAGTACTTCTTTACGACTTATTCCATTCAGTGACTTTCATTATTTTTAACTTTACGGTTAACTCGCTTCGAAGTAATTTAAACATAGACATTTTATTGTCTTGGATTGACTTCAGCGTATTTTATTTAAAATCCATTTGTAAGTCTGCAGTTTTAAAGAGTTTAAAAAGTACTTGTGTAGTTTGGTACCTGTAGTTTTAAAGATGAATAATATTAAGTTATTTAATATTATTCGAGGCGTTCCAACTTAGTCCTAATGGGTAGCAACGCATCTGTGGCCGACTCTAGAATTTTTATCTTATCTGGGCTCGATCTAACGTGTCTATGGGAGGCAGTGGCCACTTACCGTCAGGTGGATTATGCTTTAGTACATCCATCATATACAAAAATCAAACTAAATTAATTTAAGTTATTTTTATGAACCTCCTATTGCGTTAAGGGTTCGAAAAATCACAATTTTTGCAACTGACGCAAATTAAACCTATTAAAACATTTAATTCACAGGTATTCACTTCGAGAAAAATGTGACAAATGAAAAAAAAACCATTTCCCTTCATTCCGAGTTAATTAAAAGCCCGCAGATATTTTCCCTTCAGTTCCGGTGCGAGGTAAATCTCGGCCTGTCTACAATAAATACTGCGCCTGACTAATTAGTCTGCCCGAGATTTGAGTCAATAGTGGGAAAGTATTATGGGTGTATCTTTTATAAATAACGCAGAAAATAAGAGGTCAGTGCACAGGTCTTTTACACATTTTATATACTTACTTCATTTGTAACTTAATCCTAATATCTTTTACTAATGTCCGACCGAAGCTTCGGCTTCGGCCGAAGGTGTGGACGAAGCCGAAGGTTTCTACAAAGCACCGAAATTGAACAAATTGTCGCAAATTCGGGAGATTGTGACGGATATATTGAAGCTTAAAAAGCACATGCATAGTCTATTGTGGGCTTACACAGCCAGTTGTGTCAGAAATGTAATTATTTCGTAATGTTACAATTTTTGACACGATGTATAGTAAGTTTAATCAGCTCTAGAAGTTATTTATTTGAAATAAGATAAAAAATCATGTCTTTCAACTAATTACAATATTAATTTTAGCCAATCTGAACCTGAATTTCTTAGAGTTTTTAAACCTTCTTCGGCTTCGGCCAGAATTAGACCTTCGGTCGGACACTATTATTTACACAACAGCCTACTGCATACTATAAAACAAAGTCCCTTTCCACTGTCTGTCCCTATGTATGCTTAGATCTTTAAAATTACGCAACGGATTTTGATACGGTTTTTAATAGATAATAATGATAGATGGCCACAGCCGCCCATGGACATTTGTAGTGAACCCTCGGTAAGATAAAGAGCTCTACCTAGGACTGGCCGCAGATACGTTGCTACCCCAGAGAACTAAGTTGAAACACCTCAGATGAGTATGTCTCCCTTACCACACCCTTTAAACCAGAACACAGTAACACAAATACTTCGCAATACTCCAATATACTAAAGAAATAGAGTATATCTAAAAAAATATTAGTAATATGAATGTTTTTATTGGCATAGGCACGACGCCTACATATTTTATACATCGACTTTGAACCTATCGAGTCAGAAATATTCCTTCAACATAAATATTTCTTTGTGACCTTAACTATCCGGTCCAGGGCTATTCCTTTGACAAATTATCCTATCTCTCGGATTTTTCTCTACCCCAGTAATGGGGTGCCATTGCTTTGATGACGTCACTGATGTGTGGGCTTATTTCGCTTTTCAGCGCTCAATCGCTTTTATTTAGTTCGCGTATCGACTGTTATCAATTCTGATAAATAATGTGATGTTTTTGCGATACGTTTTTCTGTTTGCTCATATCAGACACGCATTTGTTACGAAGTTATCGTTAAGTATTATTTGTTAAGAAGCATATCTAGGGAGTAAGGACATTTGACGATCCACGTGGTGAAACGGTCAACACTACAGAAATGGGTTCCGGGTTCGATTCCAGGCCCGACAGATCTGAATGATGAATTTAGATTTCTGTTCTTGGTCTGGGTGTATATTCGTATTTATGTTTCGACGGTACACACGATACAAGAGAAACTCTTAGTTGTGGTGCAATATTATAATTGCAAATAATAATACCAATATAGGTACTAATAATACCAAAATTGCAAATAATAATAACAAAATCGCAAATAATCATACCAAAATTGCAAATAATAATAGCAAACTTGCAAATAATAACATTTACCTCGAGCCTTACTAATTTTGCTGCATAAAGCGAATGTTTTGATGAAATCGCGTGCATGTTAGATTTTGCTTTAACTATCGCTTTAATTATCGCTCGCTATAATTATGTTGCTTACAATAAATATTCTAGGTATAAATACAAGTTAAAATTAACACGCTCATTTAATGATATGATATGATGATAACCCTTTCTGATTTGACTCTAGCGGCACCACCGCCACATCTTTTTTCTCTTATTCACTACTTCTGCCTTATAACAGCAGTGTAGCGCTGCTGTGTTCTGGTCTGAAGGGTGTGATACTTATCCGAGGTGTTCCAGCTCAGTCTTCAGTTGCTAGCATCGGTGATCGACCTCAGGTAGGACTGTAACCTTATCTGAGGTGGATTACAGAGGTCCATGGGCGGCAGTGGCCACTTACCATCAGGTGGGCTGCATGTGTCTTTCCTACTGTGGTCCACCACTTACAATCAAGTGGAAGAACTCTTAAAGCTTCGACTCCCACTACATCATCTCCACACTTTTTTCTGTCTAAACAGGGGTAACAACGTGGTAAAGCCTCAGATAGAACTAAGATGTATCTCTTTTTTTCTCTTACATTAAACATTAAAAAAACTTAACTACAGATGTCCATAAGCGTCAGGACTGCATGTTCGTTTGTTACTTCAATTTAAAAAAAAAACAGCCTGCGTAATGTTAACTTCAACATAGAACTCAGACCATCAGATTATAAGAACGGCCCACAAGATCACAGTAAAGGCACATAAACTCTAACTTCTCAAATTATTGTTAACTACATGTGAGATTTTCGGCCCACAACGATTAGTTGAAAGCGTGTGTCTTATTAACAGCGATATAATCGCAGCGATCAAGCAAAGATTTATGGTACGGGTCTCTGGTTCGATTCTGAACTGCTATATATGATTAATTAACGTTTTTTTCTCTTCGTTATTATTTTGGTCTTAGAATAAAAATGTCTGAGATTCGAATTCTAAACCTCTAAACCTCTGATTTTTTAAAGACAGGTGCATATTTTTTCACTTAAGATTGCAAGCAAGTACCTAACGTGGTCAATTTGATTGCTATTGGCACTGCCGTCCGTGAACATCCAAGGAAATTCATATAAGTTCTACCTTAAATAAATCAGTACCGAGCTTTGCTCGGTGTTTTTTTTTTTTTTGAGCACATCATGTTTTTTTTGGAAATAAAACCTAGCTGTATCGATTTATCGACCCCGAAACCTACAAGAATTGCTCGTTTAAAGGTATAAGATATGAGTTGCTACTGGTGAAGACTGAGTGAGTTGCCTCATGTATGAGCAAGGCAAAAACAACACTACAACTGAAAAGTAAGAAATGCTTCAGGATATAAAATAAATAGATGTGATATTGGTTTCTCCCATAAACATTTTGAAACATATATCTATTGTGTCTCCTCTGTTGAGCCATATTCGTTCTACTACCCTTAAGCGGCAATGCCCCACAACAAAATAAACTTATCGCTTACAGCTAGCAACACAACAACAGCCTTACAAAGACCTTAATTCCACGTTACGATCTGACTTACCAACTTTGGAAAAAGGTTTAAGACAATTTGACCCTTCAGACTTAAGATCTCTAACGGCGGTACATAAAGACAATACATTTTATAACTTAAGTTTGTCTAAGCATTCAAAGATAAGAGAGCTATTTATTTTTACACGCTTTATTAACTTCGCTTGATAGCCGATTGTTTGACAACTGATTACTTATTTTTTATTGTTTTGTAAATTATATGTAATATTATGTCGGTTTTAAAAATAGTCTAGAAAGTATACTAATATCAGGCATTTTTGAAGGCCCGCGTGGCGGACCGGTCATAGGATCGGTCTGACACGTAATGGGTTCCGAGTTCGATCCCCGGTCAGATAGATATTTGAATGATTAATTTAGATTTCAGTTCTGGGTGTGGGTGTTTTGTATTCGTCATTGTGTGTCCATGGTTTCAAAATATCAACTTTTTACTCAAAGCATATGAAATTATACAGATACATATAACAAAAATGCTATTTTTTTGTCTGACTGTCTGTTTGGCTGAGGTAACCTTCTAAACGACTAAACTGATTTTAACTGAAACTTCACTGGAAGATAGCTGAAAGTCTAAGGCGTAATTAGGCTATGCTCCGTGCACATGCGCGCGCCGTCGCGGGACAGCCAAGTATCATTTATGTTGAAATTTGTATGATTTTACTTCTTTAAAACGGGTATAACCGCGGGGATCAGCTAGTAAATAAATATACATTAATGTAAATTATCATGAGTTTCAGTATGTTTTTCATTTAACCTAACACATTAATGAGCCCTTTGCCGGCTTGCTTCCAAGATATTTTTAATTAAAATATTTTTCATGTTTATTTTATTGCAACCGCTCAGCGATTTCCATAATATCATCATTGTATTACGTATCATTCACTTATAATCATATCTTATATGAAATCGTAAAAAATCAAATATCGTAACCTCAGACCAAAAAGAGAGATAAAGCCTTGCAGAACATTCCACTAAAATAGAAATTTCAGCTCTATTTTTAAATATTGAAGTGGCGAATGAGCATGTTGTTCACCTTACAGTAAGTGATCATTGCCATTACTTTCTATACACTTTCTATACTCATATTCCCACACTAGGATTTTTGCCTGTATCTTGGGTGCCATGGACATACAAAGATAAATACCCAAATTCAAAGTCTGACTGGCCGGGGATCAAACCCGTAACCCATTCGTAACCAAGTCCATACAGTACAAGGATTCTTCCTGATGTCAATTACAGATATGTTGCCACTCTTGAGGACCAAGATGGTCGTCTCGTATTAAAGTGTGACGGAGATACCTCCCCGGTTGAACCATACTCATTCTACCACCTCGCAAAACTACAAATATGGCCTGGGATTAAATTCTTACGAACATAAAAAATGTGATCTGTAAAACTGTGTTAGAAAACCTTACATTTAAACAGGTTTGTCTATCTTTTTTAGTCTGTGGTCGTAAGTCAAAAAGATCTTCAATGTCACGTAAGACATTCAGAGGTTAATAGCTAAAACCATTTCTAGATTCGTAAGACACGTCGCTTTAAGTTAATTATGTGGAATAATAGTTCAATTTCGGAGATTAGGGCGTTTAACGGCGGATTAAATTTAAAATTAAAATTTACACGCAGTTTAAACTGATACTGGGGTAAGATTTTAGATTACTAAAGAATACGATGAAATTCAGGGTGCGATAAAGGGTTATTGATCCTGTCGTTTTTGTGTGACGCTGTGATTATCGGAGTAAAGGACAACGGCTGAACCGATTTTAACGGGACTTTCACTGGCAAATAGCTGGAGGTATAAGGCGTAACAAAGGCTACTTTAATTTTGGAAAAAGTATTAGTTCGCGCGCCACGCGCCTGCGGCCGCCGTCGCATTAGCGCGGGATGTTATCTCTGTTTAGATATGTATTCTTTTTTACTTTTTTTACGCGGGTAAAACCACGGGAATAAGCTAGTCTCAACTAATTCTGACAAGCCAGTTTTTGCATGTCAGTGGAAGGTTACAGTGGATTAACTTACATATGAAGCCACCATCTCAGTCCTCAGGAGTGGCAATGCATCTGTATTCAACTTCAGTTAAAACCCCTGTTCTGTATAAAGCATCAGGGAAAGTGCATTCTTTTCGAACCTGGGACCCACTGCGTGGCAGACTGATATGATGACCGCGCCGCCACGGGGGTCGTCAAAATTGCATATTAACCTTCCTCTTAAATTACTCTATCTTATCTTTGTCTTGTCTTTCAATTCAGAAAACCACATCAAAATCGGTTGCATAGTTATAAAGATTAAAGCATGCATAGGGGCAGAAAGCGACTTTGTTTTACACTATGTAGTGATGATGATGATTTGTAGTCTAATTTGTGTAAAGACTTTTTGGTACTATTGAAATTCATTTAAAGATTATCCTCAAACAAAGCTGAAGTTTATTTTATTCTCATGGATTAGAGGGCGCCACTTTACTTAATAAAATACTTAGTATTGATTAATGAACTACCCGCATTATTTGCAAATCAATTGACATTTTACAACAATTTGACAGCTAAATAAATAGCTGACAGATGGATGTATGGATCAATTTATCAACAAAATAGAAAGCTATTAACCCTCAAACGTCCCACACGACATTGAAGTAACTTGGTACATTTTGTTACACCTGTTACATAAAGTTTGTTTTGCATGATAGGGTTATAAGCCAAAAATATGTTTACGAAGTTGTGACTTGTACGAAACAATTTATCATAAAAAGTAACATGTTACATTGTTTTAAGGGTAAGACATGGTTAAATAGTTTTAGTAAGAAACGAGTATGTCTATTTGTAAATGAACACTGATGCCTATGCATATCTGTAATCAAAGACAGATAAGATGAATGTCTGACCTGATGGCTACAGATGCGTTGCTACCCCTTAAAACCAAGTTATTTTAGGACTATAAATTTTTCTGCATTTGAATTAATATAATATCCAATATGTTAATCCAATATTGCCAGGTAGAACGAGTAGGTATGGTTGGACCATGTCCCTGTAGTTCTGGGACCAGAATAGGGCTACGATATCCCCAGCCTAGCATAAGAGGCGACTGAAAGGGGGCTCTGGGATTGTTGGCGGATAGAGTAGGAGCTCTAACCGTCCGTCCAGCGGTCCGGAAAGGATGGCGGTATGTGTGGTCGCATACCGGCGTGCACCTAACGGTGCGGCGAGAGCGGCGCTCACCCGAGCTCTCAGAGGACTCCGGATGGCGTTCCTTGCTGAGACGACGGAGTCCTCTTCGCAGCGCCGAGGACCGCCACCAGAGGGGTTTTAGTGCGGTAAAAATCCCACATAACCTGGCGTCGCTCCCAAGGCGTCAGGTACCTTGTGAAGGTTTCTCCCCTTATGGACAAAAAAGGTATGGTTCGGCCACATCTATGTAGTGTGACGCAGTTATTATGTTTCGTTGGAAGGGTTGGGTTGCCGGCTCTCTTGCAATGCAGCGACCATCTTAGTCTTCAGGACTGGCAACGCATCGGTGATTGAATATTGGTATGAGTTAGGGATGTTATGGATATGAATTTTCGTAAATTTCGGACAATCTTGTAATTAATATTTTCCTAAAAAGTTTCTTTTCATTCTAGTTCTATTTTCATAGTTTTAAAACTTGACTATAGAGCCTATCTTCCAATTCTTATTTTTATGCGGTTTTTTTTTGTTTTATCCTCAAACAAAATGTTAGCTTTCAACGGACCATCGCTTCATCAGTCAGACAAGGGCTTAACCCAAATGATTTCACGGATTACCATAGCATTAAGCCGTTGATATACGAGGTCTATTCATGCTAGGCAATACATCACACGATTGTGGTGCTTATTACGTTAGCAATAAATAATATAACTGCATCGATGATGATACTTGAACTATCCTTTGTTTAGTAATATGATGAATTTCGGGTGTTGGGTTTAAGTTATCTGAATATAATGTTCGGGTTTGTATTGATAGTTTTCTGGTTGGTTAATGTATTGGTTGTTGTAGATTTGCTACTTTTAGGACTGGCGATTGGCACTTTTGCGATTGTATTGCGATTTATGTAGCAACTTTTTGAGTTTGGTCAGGTTATATGTATTATTATTATTTTACTTATTTTTTATAATTACACAACCGCCTATAGATATTTGCAATACCAGAGGAGTCGCTGATGCATCGCCAGCAGAGCTCTTTCTTTCTCTCTTTCTTTCTTTCTTTCTTTCTTTCTCTCTCTCTCTTTCTTTATTTATTTCTTTCTCTTTCTTTTCTTTCTCTATTTCTTTCCCACTCTCGCTTTCTTTCTTTCTTTCTCTCTCTCTCTCTTTCTTTATTTCTTTCTTTCTCTTTCTTTTCTTTCTGTATTTCTGTATAAACTGTATAAACTCTTTCTCTATCTCATTCTTTCTTTCAATTTATGGTAAGAATATGTGAATTCAGTTCAAACACTTAAGCTCATTACCAATCCGCAATGATTGAATCACAAAATAATTCCTGATCAAATTTACCGGTTCAGTGGTCCAAATTCACTGATTTTCAATTTTGCTTAATGGGTTCATTTACGTATGAAAAATGTGATGGAAATATATCGGATTTGTAATTATTATCTCTGTATACAGGGTTACTGAAAATTCGATACATTCCCTTGGAGGGGTAAAAGTAGAGGTCGTTTGCAAAAGATTTTGTTAT
>DWPV01003992.1:0-14257 GCA_018251915.1 Urbanus proteus proteus
GTCGCTGCCCTTAAGTGTTAAGTACCTTTAAAAATAAATAAAATTGAAGTGTCTGTTTGTGATTTTAAAATATCAATTTTTTACTCAATGCATAAGGAAGTATACGCGATACCTACAACGAAAATGCAATTTAGAAAAATTGTCTGTGTGTCTGTTTGACTGAGATAATCTTCTAAGCGGCTGGATCAATTTTGAGGGGACTTTCACAGGAAGGTAGATAAGGTAAAGTGTGACATAGGCTACTTTAATTTTTGAAAAAAGCATGTCGCGGGAGAGCCGTTTATCACTTATGTATAATATGAACGCGTTTTTACTTTTTTAACATGGGTGAAACCGCAGGGATCAGCTAATCCTAATTATTATAAATGGGAATATCCGTTAAATTGTTTGTTTGTTTATAACGCCTTCACCCCTTAACTGCTCAACCGATCGTTATGAAATTTTGCACACACATAGTAAGGGGTCCAGAAAAGGGCATCATCGGCCATTCATCCCGAAAAAACATACTACTCCCGTGGGATAGAAAAGTAACTTTTAAACCTATAACCTACCTCCCCTAACTACACTAACGCGAGCGAAGCCGCGGGCACAAACTAGTTACTGACTAATTTATAATACAACTTACCATATAAAATATAATGAATATCCTAAACAGCGGAAACCTCTTGAGAATGACTCCTAGTCGCACGGATAGCTTGGAGAGTGGTGACGGAGTGGGGTAGCGGGTTCGATTCCGGCCCTCGTCTTGCACGTGGATCACGCTGTATGTGTTATTCACTCGCCGAGACGCCATCTCTGTTTTATATTTTGACTGAAAAATATTTTTATTGTATGTTTTTACATAAAATTTGAGTAGCAAACCAACATGCAGTCCATCTGATTGGAACTGGCCACTGCTGTACACGAAGATGTGTGACTAATTCCATAAAAATGAGTGACCCTCGAAGTCGATCAGAGAAGAGTTACAACTTATGTAGACGAGATTTTTTTTTGCAAAATGAACTTATTCATATCCTGGCAAGGATTGTATATTTTTTGAAAAAGGCTTCATTAATCTATTCAACATTTCTCGCTTTCCGTTATGATTTCGAATTTTGCCATCTACCCTTACTTAAATATCACCCTGAATAACTAAAAAACATACAAAAAATCATGTTCCCTTACCTCCAATTTCTCCATCTGTATCCTAAGTATATAATTATCAGCGAGTAATTTATCTATCTTTCCTTGTCGTTGCACTAGCGTCTGAGTGAGATAGGTGACCTTGTCGTTCTCTATGCTGTCGCGTGTGACGTCATAGTCTGCTACATTCAACGCACTGGTGTCGGAGGTAGGTACAGTTGAGCTGCTATCTCTAAGATGTTGTAGTTCGTCTTCTTTATTCTGTAGTGCTGTCCGTAAGCTGGCTATCGTTTGGCCCATCTCTATTTGCATCGATTTATATTCCTGGAATTAAAATCTGTTTACAATTTTTGACTAGAATTTCTTGTTTGATATCTTTTACACAAATAATTTATCATATTCAAGTAATATGAACATTATTGTTATTAGCTGTATCCGGTCAGGCTTCGTGTAAGTATAAATGTTCCGAATAATCCTCAGGACCGAAAATATAGAAAAAAACTTAGATATTTTAATCTGTTTAAAAAAATATTAATCGATTAGTTATTTTTCGAGTTTTGGCGACATGAGTATATGAAAATCGAATTTTGAAATATAAAAATTACTCTTGATAACATCTTATCTTACTAATATTATAAAGCTGACAGTTTGTGAGGATGGATGGATGCATGGATGTTTGTTATTATATAACTTTAGAACGGCTAAACGGATGTGGTTGAAATTTGGTACAGAGACAAATTATGATCTGGAATAACATATAGGTCATTTTAATTTTGGAAAAAAACATTAGCGCGCGCGTCACGCGCTTGCAGCCGCCGTCGCGGGAGAGTGGGGTGTTACCAATTTTTTGGTATGTATTCTTTTTTACTTTCGCGTGGATCAGCTAGTGATTATAATATAATTATGATGTTCAATAAACATAAAATTATTAAGTAAAAATATGATTCATAAATTTAAATATATATTTTAAGACTTATGATACATACTGTATTTCCTAAACCATTTCGTGCAATTGCTTAGTCAGTATCTTCCATTGTCGTCATTTTCTTATTCGTCGATGTCACGCATAATGTATGAATAAAAGCGAATACAGGGATATATGTTATAATCTAACTCGTACACAAATATTCGCCTGCTATACAAATATTGTTTGTTTTATAGGGATATCCATAATAATGCTATTATTTCCTTAAACAACAATTACTAATACTATATGTACGTAAGCTAAAAATTCCTTCCTTATTGCAACATTATCTACTCTAAGGCCGCATTCTGGAAGTAAGCGATCGACACAAGACGTGTTCATGGAGTCAGCGGGCGCGGAGCTTAGCGTACACGCGATGCGCCGCAATAGGAAGTTGCCTGCGCGTCGATATTGGTATATTGCGCTAACGTTGTATTTTGTTAACGCTACAATCCCAGCGTTCTACTCGATGACTTAAGAACGGGTGTCCGCCACAACACAACTGTCATCCGCCAACGCCGCCGCACGCTAGGGACGTACCTTCCCCAGGGCGCTGCACTGCGCGTCGGCCCGGCCGCGGGCGGCGCGCTCGTCCCGCAGCGCGTCCCGCAGGCCGGCCACGACGCGTTCGGCCGCACTACGTCGCGCCTCCAGTTGGGCCACGCTTGTACGCATCTCGTCGCACTCGTCGCGCACCTGCGATATCGATGCGGATAGCTCGTCGCGCTCCTCCCTGTAGGACAAATTATAAGGATAGTATAGGCTACTTTTGCACTACGGTAGCGATAAATACTAAATATTGTCTCGAGATATTGACCTCAAATATATTTTCAATATTTAAATCGAATTTTTGAATTTTGAAAATTGAATTTTTGAAAATTGAATTTTGACGACCCGGATGGCGCAATGGTTAACACGCCGGACCGCTAATCCGAGGGTCCTGGGTTCGATTCCCAGCGAGGCGTAAATTTGAATGATGAGTTTAAATCTCCGTTCTTGGTCTGGGCGTGTGTCCTTCTCTTGCGTGTTGTCCGTGGCACCCACGACACAGGAAATCCTAGTGTTGGGCTATGAGTGTTTAGCGTTATTTATTTATTATGTTCGTCTGTGTAAAATGTGAATTAAAGAGTATTATATTCTATTGATCTGATATACCTGTAATTGAAATACAAGAAGTGCCATAAAATACTTAGGAAAAAATAAATATTCAGCATTATTTAAAAAGGACAATATTTTATATATACGATTATGCTCGCACCTGACCGGTTCCAACGTATCATTCACTCACTAACCATAGCGATCGGCTCGCGTGGTCGTTAATTTCTCTCGAACCGGCCACTCGGCCCTATTATACGAATACGTGCCGATAAATCACCGCTAGTTCGAACGCAACGCAATAAAAATACGCTCTGTGTTAGCAGAATAAATATGGATCTCCTATATCTTTCATCGTTAACAACGGTAAACAAGTCAATAGACCTTTATAGAACTTATTCAGTGTTATTATGAGCTCAGAAGTTATTACTCATAAGTAAGTATTATATAAATTTTAGGATAAGAATATCGATAGATATTCAAGTATATTAACTTGGGAGAAATGTTTTTCAGATATATGTATATGTACTTTAGAAGTTGACGGGTATAATATTTTTACCTTATTGACATTTTTGCATCGTGTTCTATTGTCAATTAGAGATAATGATAAAATGATTTAGATTTCAAAGTTCCCCTAACTAAAACTACATTTGCACCGCAACGATCATTAACTCATAATCATCGCCGTGAAAGGCTATAAACATAAAAAGGTGAATTTTATATATTTTTGCGATGTATAAATATAAGAGCTATAATAAATAGATGATTCTTTACCTACTTTACAGTGAAGGACAAATTTTATTAACATTGGCTGACAATGCGTATCGTCCCTAAGAGTAGAATACAGTTTAACGGCGCAAGAGGATTTGAAAATTATACTAACTGCCTCGAACGATATGTGTAAGTACGTACTGAGAGTTAACCCCGATCCCAGATAGTACGTAAATGTCTATATGTGTGCATAAAGCGAGGATTACGAATGGGTTTCTAAAAATAAAATTATTGTTTTATAAATTTCATAAATACAATATTTAGGACCATCTTACTTCGGAGTTATCAGAACAGCACATTTAATAACATTCCCGTATGAAAGGTTGTTCAATTTAATTACAATCAAAACTCGGTAGCCGTCCTAATTGTATTTGTTTATAGATTATAAATATAGCCCTTTATAGATTATAAATATAAAACATACCTACTTACTATGTGTTTGATAGCTATTGGGAGTCCAACAAAGTAGCTTATCTAAAGAGAAAGCTGACTTCGAGAAAAAACATTCGATACCAATGTCCAGGAATAAATCGATTAAGATGTACCGAAATCTATAAATATAGAAACATTTATTCTGTCCCTATTTATTACCACCATTACGTATGATCAGGATAAACATGACTCATTATTTAAAGGAGACAGAAATTCAGACTCACATCATGTCAGCTATTACTCTGTCAGTATTTATTTGCATCACTTAAAGAGTAATTTGTGAATTGCTCGTAATCGAATCATCCTCGCATTATGTGCTTGAATACACAAGTCGTTTTGTTTAGGGTATCAAATTGAAAAAACCTTTTGAATCTTTAATAATTTCGTAATGAAGAAACATTATGAAAGCTTTCCCAATGTGCGCTATTGAAATACTGATATGTTCCACAAATTCAAATCTTTTGTCGTTGTTGTATGTATTTACTGTCTTGACTAAATTTTTTTAACCTTAAATAAATTAAGACTCACGATATATAAAATACTCGTAGATTATGAATATTCTGTAAAAATAAGATCAAGTCTACTTTGCTTGTCTATCTATCTGTTATAGTATAATTCATTTTTATGTTCAAGCCAGTAATTTAACTGCTGAACTTAACTTTTCTTTCTCGCATTAAAGTAGTCTTCAATCTAAATAAAACGATGTACTTACTTTATTATTGATGGAAAAAAGATTAAATTAATGGAGAAGTTAATTTAATTAAAATGTAAAGTCAGTTCTGTTATAGCATATTTTATTTCTTTAAGCTCGCTATAAAGCTCGCTAATTGATAAAGATCACTAGGAACCACAGACCAAGTAATCAATTAGAATAAGAATATTTCAGTTAACGCCCCGCAATAATTTTGCATGAGAAAAGAGTTGCGTCCTGATTTAAGATATGTATGTAATACGTACAATAAACTCGTTCCTATCCTAAAAAACCTACCTAAAGTACTTACATAGGTAAAATTAGTCGAAGTGCACTTAAGGTTACTACGTAACATAGTACCACGGTAAAACACAAGTGAAAGTTTGAATAGTTGAACTTATTTGTCTATTGTGATCGATAGTAGAATGCAGCCGCTTCTGTTTATTGACACAAGTAAAGGAATATTACACCATTTATAAAGTTCTATTTTGTTTACAGTTTCAATTAGCAGTTTAAACATTTGGGAACTTTCGAACGTAAAGAAATACAATGGTAATAGGTAATGGTATGCGCGGTACCCCTTAAGATTAATTTTAGAAGTTCTCAAAGACATGTAAAGTCTGCCAATCTACACTTGATCAAAGTAATAGAATATGCCTAAAATCTTTGTTATTCTAACATGAGAAATGATAATAATAGAAGGTACACAAAAATCCAAACACAATAAAAGTACTTATAAGCGTTTAACAAAAACAGAAACAATCTAGAATCTAGTATTGCAGTTTCATCGAGTACAGAAATTGGTCCCCCAACACCCGTTACGCCCAAATAGTACGATAGCCGGAAGATAAGCCGTACTTATAGTAAATCTCCCAAGCCGCTGCCCCAGCACATAAAACTACTATAAATACCATCGGTTCACGATAAATTGAATTCCGATACCATTTGTGGAAATTTTTGCGCACCTAGCGTCCTCACGCCGTATCTTACTACAACTTTGTGCTAGCAACTATTATAATTTATACGGATAAAATGTGAAAAGGGGATAACTTAAAATAAATCCTTGTCAGTTGGAAAATCGAGAAAAGACTATTTCATTCCTCGATTTTTCGTAAGCGTAGTTCGATGATTGGTCTTATCAGATCGGCACAAAATTCTGCACAGAGATAGTCGAGGCTTTTGTAGGTCTACATACAGATAGAGATGGCGAAATATATAAAGTAGGTTACAAAAAGAGGAAAAGGTATATAATTGTTATAGGGTGCATTTTTAAGTGTATGTGACTTTTTTTCTCTAAATGAACTCGTTCAATTCCCGGGCAGGGGAATTGCTTTTTAAAAAACGAATAATGCATTTTTAGGATTTATGAAAATCGACCTCGTACGTTCTTTGAGCATTTTTTGATAACCCTTATTATTTCGGGTTTCTTCGTCCACGCACACATGAAAATTTCACCCTATATAGAGAAAACTGTTTGTCATGATAGTTCTGATACGCCGTGATAATAGTCATATACTCTTGGTTGTATGAAAACTAGTCCTGACAGCTAAACTAGCTATCTTCTATTTTATGACATCTTATTAAATTTATCTTTATAGTTATTGGTCTTTGTAAAACTAAGTGCAGTGTACCTACTACTTAACTACCTTTAATAGTTTAATAGTGTAATAACTTTATAATAATTTAGCACCAATTGAAAAGAAAACTATGTATTTTTACCTATAATAAGGCAGACGGGCAACCTGATGGAAAGTTGTCACCGCCGCCTATGGACATTCGCAACACCAGAGGAATTGCCAATGCATCGCTGGCTTTGAAGGAGAGCTCTTTTTGTAGCTCTTTTGAAGAACCCTAGAGCGCCCCGGGAATACCTCAGGAGGAAGTTCATTCCACATCTTGCACGTCCTTTAAAGCATTTATTTAAAGCATAACACTGTTTCTACATTTATCATTATAATAATAATACATCAACTACTACATCACTGTCCTACATCCATCATCATTAATTAAAAATGAGTCAAAAGTATGTTCTTTAATGGCATCGAAGTGATAAATGAGTATATGACCGAACTGCTTTTCAATCTGTAACAGTGCTCGTAATTAGTATCAGTGGTAGATATTATTTTCAGCCAGTTTTAACCATTAAGATGTTACATATCTACATGGTATCGATATTAGGAATCCTAGAAACTGTAATAGTAGAAAATGTATTAGGAATCGATCATTGCATACTTTCTTGTTGAAGATAAAAACTTTGTGAGGAAACTAATGTAGGTCGCGCTTATGTGTAATAGTTTCCTTGGTGTAAAGTTCATCTCTTAAGACTAGTAAGATATACAGTGGGCCTAAAGCTTTCTCCCCATAAGAGAAGATATATGCTCAATTAAGTGAAATAATTCATGATACACTGACATCAAGAAGACAGTTAAATGGCAACACCATTTTAATGATCAATTTAAGTTATTGTGATGTTATTGTTTATGTATTTCAAAAAATGAAATACAATTAAATGAAAATAAAATGAATATCAAACAAAATCGTAATTCTAGGAATGCTCGTACAATAATGGGAACAAACTATTTACATCGTTATTAATATTTATAAATAATCGCGAGCTATTTTATCCACTTACCAAGAATTAATTTAAATCTCGGATTATCTAAAAATAGGGAATCGTATTCATAAATTAAAATTCATCAGAATTTATTCATTTATGCAATACGATATTTAGCATAAATAATTTATCAACAATCACAATAATGTTATAGGATTTTTATGCATTTTAAAAATGCTTCAAGTGTTTATTATACATAATATATGTAGTTACTTGAGTCAAGTTATAGTTAACAAAGTTGAGCTTAGTTTTTTATTACTTAATTTAGTTTGTCATTTCAATTGTTCACCAAAATTGAATTTTGGTAATAAACCAATTTCTTTTTGTAGTATCCATTCCTGAAGCTGTAAATTTGTATGAAGAACCCTTTGAATTTCGACTAAGGCGGTAACGCTACCGCACGTGTTTCTGTCTAATTATACTTATCAATGTTGTAACTAACCGTTGTTGTTGCGTTGGACTGCATCCTCAAGTGCTACTTCTATAAAATTAAAAATGTATCCTTTATGCCAATGTTAGTAATGAAGAAAAGAAAATTCGTTCTGTTTTTCTAATGTATTTAAAAATTATATTTTTACAGCATCACGCTCGTATTTTAGAATATTTCAATACAATTTCGATGGAAAAAGATTGAAAATATTTGATACAAACTAAACCGTTACGAGTGTATGTTCTGTCAACCGTATTGCAAAAATACACACTGGCATGATCACAGAGTATTTTTATTGCATTCACGGACAGCTATGAAATTCACGCTTTGTAGAATTTGATTCTAAAATAAATCAACCGAAAAAATTATTCTTCCATAAACCAAGCAATATTACTTGCTCGGTGAAGCAGTATTTCTAATACTCAAAGCAAAACTAATATTGATGTATTTTGTGGTATATATTTTAAAATGCAGTTATATTTTTATTTTCAGTAATAGTTGCTTGTAAACTACAAGTTTTAATTATTAGAGTGGTAGAAAAGATACCAATGTTTGAAAAGTATGGTATGTGACAAATACTTCCCCGGTATATAGGTACGAGGCATTTCTACAATACTCAGGAGCAGTAATGGACTTTCGGTAAACTTTAGTACTTTTACATGTATTACAAAAAACGAATATCATGAGATGCCGTATTTAGATCTCTCATATTTTTCTTCTACGTACATTACATTTTGTTACTCAAAACCCAAACAAACCTCAGGTGCAATATCAAAGGAACGTCTACAATACAATTAAAGACATCGCCGTCGAGCAAACGTTTCATAACGGGAGCACTCAGAAATCGTCATGAATGTTTAATATTGGTAAACAGATGCTTTGTAGCACTTTTGATTCAATTTCCGAGGTAAGTTTTCATTTCGTATTGTAGATATTTCAGTCATTTTGTTTCCTCAATCTGTCGACATTTTTTGTCTTGAAAAGAATACGCATTGTAATAAAATTAAATGAACAATAAATTATTATATACCTACCTCGTAATACACGAAAAATGTAACGTTTTATATCTCACACAATATTTATTCACCCGAGTTTTTTATAATTATGTACCTAGTAATTGTGACTAAGTAGTATTAAAAGTTCACAATCTCAAATTTTCGACACAATCTGTATTATGTTAGGTAAAACTATAGAGCGAAAGTGGATTATTGGAAACTCATTAAAATATTAATAGGTATGTGATTACACTGATTATATGACATTTAAACACGTTTAATACCATTCGTTTAACACACTAATACCATTCGTTTTGTCTTTATTTTTCAAATTGGGAGGAGAAAAAATGCTGTTTCGTAAATAAAAATAATTTATAGAAAAAAGTCAAATTGTTTCATGTGAAAATGTGTTTGTAACCTTATAATAACACACAGTGTAAATATACAAACATGCGCCATAAACGTCGAAAAGTAGGTATCTAAACAAACCGCTAGGAATTTTTATTTTGAGAGGAACTTCGTTGATATTTCAATGCTCATCGCTGTAATGTGTGCTTGGAAAGAGGAATTTTATGAAAATATAACACGAGTGTGTAGTGTTCCTTTGATAAATGGCCTGTGGTGGCATATTTTTGAGACCTAAGTACATCATACAAACGTGTATACTGACTTAAAACAATGTTTTATGCCGAGGTGCGCGGTTCATGAGAATTTTATTACCATCAAGAATTCCATTTTTAGGACCGCTTCATATTTATACATAGCTTCTAGTTAGAACGCAATCAGTCTTGTCCTAATTTCCTTTTGCTGTTGAGCTTCTTGCAACCGACTCCGAGTTTAGTTATATAGCGTCATCAACATCTTATCACTCGCAAAAATTAAGAAACCACCAAAGAAAATGAAAAATTAGCCATAAATATTTTTTTCAATTGTCGTATGCAAATACATATATTCGTAAAGTGTTACATAAGCTCGTGGAAAGTTTATATGTTCCGCGTTGGCCTAGGCTCGCGGAAATGAATAGCGCTTGGTTGAATGGTTTCGCTGATCAATTATACTGACATTTTAACACGTAGTGTGCATGTTACAGTAGCATTGTAGTTGGATCTAAATAGAGATATTTCATATACTTTCAGTGGCCTTTGAGGTTTTTTCTTGTGTTTCATATTTTTCGGCCATTTTATAATACGGAAATAAGGTTCTAACTTTATAGGTTATTTTTCAGTAAGTTTGTTACGAACCATAAGTTTGCTGCGAATATTTAACCACATCGTATCCATCTTTTTATTGTTTTGTAGTAGAGGTGTGAAGCTTACTTATAATCAAACGTACGTTTAGGCTACCTTCTACGTGGGATTATGTAAATCTTTTCTACGTACATTATTATAGCAGATCATAATTTAATATAGCCCACATGAGTAATCCCAATTGAAAATAATTGCCAGTTGACATACAGGAATGGTGTAGGTTGATACTGATATAACATATTTATTTCTAAAATATTATTAAGAATGATATTATTATTAAAGGTAAAAATTAGTTATTATTGAAATTCAGTGACAGAAATGTTAGACCATTTCTGTTTATTTACAATGAAAATCGAATTTTGTGAGCATAACTTAATCTAGAGGAGGGGCTTCGAAGCAAATAAGAATAAAATCAGTTGAGTGTCCCACAACCCATTTCGTAGAGGTTTCGAGCGTAAACACTTTTACCTAAACGAGTATTTATATCGAATAATGTTTGTTCAAGCAAAATAACTTACGCAGCTATATGGATTGAGAGCCAGCAAAGTCACTGAACACTCAGTTTTATTAGGTTATTGAACTCTTTGTTCAGTTTGCCAGTACATATTCAAACATCGCCTAACTTTTATACTGGAGTGGTAGGACACAGTTCTCAGCTAAAACCACGAGAAGGTTAAAACACTCTATCATGTTAACAAATGCAGAAGATACTTCTTATATGTTTTATAGGATTAGATTATAAGATTGAAGTAGTGCAGCACACCTGTGACGTAAGTGGTCACTGCCGCCTATGAACAAATGAAAGTCACTTGAAAGTGAATCACACTCTTATACCGAAACGCGGGAATTCACGCTTAAACTAGATGGGGCGATGATACCTCCCTGGTCAAAACCATACTCGTTCTTCATTACCGTTTTGATAAACACAAATATTTTATCGATAGAAACGGATTACTTATTAACTGGCTAAATTAGTAAACTGGCTAAAGTATGCCATTAAGTAATGGCATGACATTCTCTAACATTGTATTATTGTTTATATAATAATATTATTATTATAAAAGCAATAATAATATTATTGCTTATATAAAATAACTACGTACAATAATAATACGTCCTCATAAAATGAATTCAAAATACGGAATGTAACTTTTGTAATGTAGCAAAATTGAAGAAAACAGATTTCCCGTTGCTTACAAGGAAAAAAGGTTTTATAAAATACTCTAAGAAATGCAATGGAACCTTACTGCCGAAGCCGAAATGTTTAATTAATTCTGTTACCATGATTTACTGTAACGACATACATTTGTATGTAAAATGTGTCCCGGTTTCGGTTTATAACCGCCAAATGTCTAAAATATTTTCAGCCGTCTTTATCGCCCACATCGTGTGTTACTTACATTCATAATGTACGTGTTTTCGTGGAAAAACTTAAGAGTGAATTATAAATAACGGTTTTCAAATAAAGAATGGTTAAGGAAATATTTGATAAAAATAGAACTAATTAGGTATGTATATTATAATCTAGAACTCTATCGTAGCTACCTACTATTAATATGGAGGCTAATTATAAAATTCCCCCAGACTTCGCAGATTCTTACTTAAATATACTCATTTTATCAAGTAATGTATAATCCAACAATGCCTAAGTAATTATTATGAACCTTGTATAAGGCAGCAAATCCAAAAAAATACATACTCTATGGTTATTAAAGGTGGATTAATATGCGATTCTCTACAATTATTAGCTAATATACATAACCTATACACGTTTTTACAGCAACGATATTTAGCCCTCGCGTATCTGGAGCTAAAAAGCTCAATCAATCAACTCTTTCGAGAGTTATCGTGATGACATGTATACGAGTATATTCGAGCAAGAGACCAATTGACATCGATGAAAAATTCAATCGAATTTCTCTTTGTTATATATTTTGTTTTAAAAACTACTAACTAGTAAAAATAGAAGTTAACCTGACAGATTGATCTAATAGTTTATTATTTCAGAGCTCTACTAAAAGTTCTATCTGTAAGGAATCTTAAATTGTTGTCAATTGCGATTTAAATCTCTGGTTTATTGCACCAAGTCGCGTAGCCCTTGATTATTATCTGTCTAAAATACAACATTTAATTTAGAATACGTACTTTTAATAAATACGGCCCAATACTCTATTTTGCAAATATAACTACGCTTTATCCATAAAATATGTATTAATAAATCAAGAGTAATGTGATAAAATTATACAAAGGGTTAGATGCAACGTAACTTTGCTCTTGCTTATATCGACAGCAACTTTCGTTTTGCACCTGACGCTGAAAAACTAATCGGTATTTCGACAGAATTCGGTTCGAAGATAGATCGATTCATGTCGTAATTTTAAATCGTTTAACATCGTAGAAATTCGCCGCCAAGCTGCAGCGAAAGAACGTAAGCAGCAAAATCACTATAAACCCAAAGAATACCATAAAATCATTGACAGTAATAAGATTTCTGAGAAAAAAATGAATCCGTCAAATAAAAATGAAACGAGAGTAGTAGTCATTCCTGTGACTAATTAAGACGACGTTGAAGGACTCTCTTAACTTAAAGCTGGCTTTAACAGTACCAGTACTTTTTGTTTCTCTGCGATGAAAATAGCAGGTAAAGTTTCCTGGGGACTAACGGTTTTTTTATGATTGCAGGTAGTAGAACCCTTTGTATACGACTCCGACAGCACCGTCGCTACACCAATTTCTACCTCATAACAGCAGTGTAAAAAACTGCTGTGTTCTAGTCTGAAGGGAGTGGTAATGGAAACATACTTATCCGAGACCTTCCAACTCAGTCCTCATAGGTAGCAACGCATCTGTGGTCAACCTTAGGTAGGACTTGATTTTATCTGGGGTTGTTTATGGATGTTCATAGGTTGCAATGGCCACTTACCGTCAGGTAGACTGCATGCTCGTTTGCTACTTCGATTATATAAAAAAACCTACTTCGTAATTGTTGTAAATTAAAGTGCGCTTAAATTATATATGTACGTATACGAGTATATGAGTATACGAGTATAATTATATATGTACGTATACGAGTATAGCATGCCTAAGAATCGAATCCGCGCCTCGTCTCGTCCGCGGTAAAAGTAAAAATTCACACGAATCCTAGTACTTCTAATATGGATCTCTTAGAAGAAAAAACGCAAAAGATAAAAAGCACAAAGCTAAAGAAATTCAAATATGTATAAATACTCATACAATATAAATTTGCTGTCAGAAAGTTTTAAAGAAAGAAATGTTCGTTTTAAAAACTCAGCTTAAGCTTACAGTTCTTATATTTAAAGAGCAAAAGCAAAGTTATACCGAAGACCAAGTTTTTCCGACATCTGTCTGTTGAAGAATACTTATACAGCATCATCGGATATAGCTTAATAAAAGGAAACTTTTAATGCATTCCTATTTGTACACTAAGGAATATAGTGCAAAATTATGTGGAAAGCACGATGCTAATTATAAGAATAACTAGAAAGAAAACCTTAGAGAGATCTTAAAATGAAAGCATTCACTATTGCAGTAATAAATTGGATGGCTTTTAGACTCTATCAGCGTCAAATAAGTAATATCCGTGAAACAATTTTGTTTAATAATCCACAACACTTTACATTTGCTTAGAGATTGATCCCGGGAGCCAAGTAGGCATCGTTCAATTTTTAACCGACTTCCCAAAGGAAGAGAGGTTATCTATTCGTCGTGTATATATATATATTTTTTTTTTTTTTTTTGTTTAACCAGCGAGTATTTCGCGACGCCGCGTCCGATCGACTTCGTTCATACATCATTGCGCGCGGCCTGCTCCAACTTAGGTCCCATTTAATGGAAATCGGAAAATTCTTACTAGTTTTCCCGGAAAATTGGAAAAA
>DWPV01003993.1:0-14256 GCA_018251915.1 Urbanus proteus proteus
AGTCAATTTGAATATCAGACATAAATAGGTATTTTTGTAATTAATGTTTTTAAAGTTCCAGCAAGAGAATCGCTGAAAATCGTATGTTTTTAAAATTATTATAACTCGAGTGCGATGAATGTAGACAAAAAGTTATGTTAACACCGACTCAAGGTTTGGGATCTGTTGACACACATGCACGTACATTTCGTATTTTGAACATTTAAACTATTTTTAATTTCGATTTTATACAAATAAAATTCGTAGCACTGCCTACGAAAGCTACGTCACGTGGCGCTAAATATCGTAGCTACTGGAATTTGGTAAGTAGCATGCTACGTCTTTAAGTAGGTTCGTAGCGGATCTACGAAGTCTACATCCTTAGTACATATAATTATGTAACTCAGTAGATTACAATTCAGACTATACTGAAACATTCGTACGATTTAATTAATTTAGTGATAAATGAATTTGGTTTTTTATTTATTTATAGTTGCTGTTAATTGTATTACCGCATTTTAAATATTATCAAAATTCACAGTTTTTAACATTTTCAAAAACCCTGACGCATCTGTCTTGTCATAGAAACTCTGTAAAACCTGTAAAATTTAGAAGATAAATCAACTAAAACTTAAAATGTATTTCTTTACTAGCATATTATTTTTATAGTCATTTTTATGTTCAGGTACTTTACCTATATAGGAAAATCTTATTAAATGAGTTATTACGAGTATAGTACGAGTAGGTATATGGCTAAAACAGGTATTGTTATGTCTGTACCAATAATTTAAATAACAGGAACATTCGTTTAAGAAAAGTGCATAAATGCTTTTACCTCGAATTGTTAGATCAAATTGTTCTATCCGTGTATTAGGAACACTTGAATACGAATGCATTATTTAACCCATTAACTATACTTCCTTTCAATGGCACAGGTTCAATTGAAGATGACGTGTCGCATTTACGACGTCATTTACAACAATTAACATTTATATTTTATTTTACAAAAAAATATCATTTCTGTCTATTTCTGCCTTATAACAGCAGCGTAACGCTGCTATGTTCTGCTTTGAAAGGTGTGGTTAGGGAGACATACTTATCCGAGGCGTTCCTACTTAGTCCTAAGGGGTAGCAACGCATATGTGGTCTACCTCAGGTAGGATTGTGATCTTATCTGGGGTTGATTACAGTTGTCCCTGGGCGGCAGTGGCAACTTACCATCAGCTGGACTGCAGGCTTGTTTGCTGCATACTTCCATCATATAAAAAAATGTATGTTTTGTTGGGGTTTGAATTTCATTATCTCCTTATTAATTCTAGACCACTGATTTTTCAAGTCCTAAACATTTTTTTCTGTGTGATGATGATTTTTTATATAAAATATACTCGAAGTGGCAAACGAGCATGCAGTCCACCCGATGGTATGGTCACTGCCGTCCATGGACGTCTGTAATCAACCCCAGATTAGATCACAGTCCTACCTGAGGTCGGCCACAGATGCATTGGTACCCCTGCGGATTCAGTTGGGACGCCTCGGGTAGGTATGTCTCCCTTAACACACATCCTTCATACGAGAACACAGCAGCGCTGAACACTGCCAATGACTTTGCTTGAATGAATTAATGTCGGTGCTTATGATGCATTGATTTGTTTCACTTATATTATTGTTAATGCACCCGTCATTTTCCAGTCATATTTGTCTTGGGTTGGATTATCAGACCTAAGCACCATTAAGATCTCTATTATGATGCTGATATAGTTACAATTGAAAATGATGTTGTTATCATTTAAGACCATAAGACCTACCGTCTATTTTTGAACATTGCGTATATCTTTACCCATTAGTTATCCGGGACTTTCCAATGGTCATTAAAGATAGCAACGCAACTTTCCGCAATCTCAGGACTATGATCTTATCTGAGGTAGGTATATTATAAATGCCTTGATAGCAGTAGCAACATAGCATCTGTTGGATGGCATGTTCGTTTGGGTTTTCCCTAGAATACCTACGTATTAAATGATTGTGTTCAAAAAGAAATCTGTAAAGATCTTCTTGCAATAATGAATGAATAGAAATCTGTAAAGATTTTCTTGCAATAATGAATTAATGTGTAAGGATAATTAATTTTTAGTGTTTTGCCGCGTTCATTACACGATTTTTTTTGGTGAACTCAATATGCCGTGCGTAAAACCTTGTTGTATGGGTACATAATGCTTTAAGGGCCATATTGCAACATCTCGTTTAGTGTGTTTGAGTAAAACTTGACATACTTCTTGCAATAATATAATAAATTTTAATATATTTTTAATGAAACTAAAATTGATAACTTCTATACCTACAAATTAATTCAAATCTTTATATATAAGGCATATTATTCATTGTATACTTTAATAGAACATCTAGAAACAGTTCCTTTTTGTTTTATAAAAATGATGATGACAATTGTAATATTTTAATTAAAAAAAGAATGAAATCTCACTGTTATGTTTCTCGCCCATTCTTAACTTAAATGACAAATTTTAGGCTTGGATCAAAACCTATGTTTGGTACATATTCAATACAAACAATAACTGAAGTTAGCTACGTCACCTGATTTAAGAGATATGTAGGACAAGTAGGTACCGAGTGCGTAACTTCGCACGTACGGAACGTAGGACGTAGATACTCGTGTTAGTACGAGGGTTTTCATTCAGGACATGAAACGCCGCCGGAAGCCAAATCGCAGATCAATCGTCACGCCCCCCTCACCCCTCCAGGATCGAGGACCCAGACGGTGTTATCACATCACCTCAGTCTGCGTTCCGCGGTCAAACGAACTGGACGTGTTACGCGCTCCAAATAGTACACACGAGAGTTATGTGGCTGGCGCTTGAACGATACAGTGTTACGTGCTAATTTATCAATTATATTCGATTCGGTGAGTGCTTTTAATACTTTTGTTTGCGCTATGTTATTGACACTTGTTGATTCAGAATTGGAAAGCTATGTTCGTTTGACCATTTACGTATAAGATTTTGATTTGAGATTTTGAAACTAGTGCCAATGTAATTTTATTTGCGTTTTGTAATAACTGAACACATCCAATTAATTATTTAATTAACACGGTGTTGAATAATAATTAATATAAAATTAGGTCTTTAATCATAAAACAATATAAGAAAAAATAATTGCGTACGAAATATTGACGCGTTTAATTAATAACTTTCAAATTATATTCTGAATAAACGATTTATTTAGATGCCCCACAGCATTTATTCAGTGAATATAATTATCGAAGTCTTGTCAGACTAATTTAAATAATAAAACAACGCCACTTAACTAAATCGGAGCTTAACGGCGGTAAATTGCAAGCGACAGATAAGGGAAATCTGGAATAATGAAAGCATTCTATGGGTGTGCCATTTGCCTCATATGCCTGATGTTTGCAGCTTTTATAATATTTGAGTTTCTTCTTATTTTGTTGGAAATGTTTGTTGATTATTTTTTGTATAACGACAGATGATACGATACGTTAATGAAACCATACTTTTGATCTTTCTTAATTAATTGTATATTTTCTTTTACTAGTTTTCCAACGGCAAATAAACGAAATATTATTTTATAAGCAGGAAGTTTGGCTACATAAAGCCTATTTAACGCTACGTTTTCAATCAATATATCAATATATTAATTATGTATAGTATAATTTGAACTTTAATATGTTTTAAATAACATACTCGTACATCCATTTACCTTTTTTATTAATCTGATTTTGGAATTGCCATTTATGTTCATATATATGATGGAGTTAACGCAAAGCTAGAGGCTTTTTAGATCTAAAAACGGATTTGTAACGACAAGCGAGCAAGCGGATTTTAGTGACAACCGACATCGCTGTATCTGACAGATTGCTAATATTAATATTAATACCCACTTTACATAGTATTAATTATTTATTCCGAATGTGATTCAATTAATCTAATCGTGACAACTGTGGGTGATTTACTGTCTTAGTTAGTTCATAGTATATATTTAAATTATAAACAATTAATGCATTGCATACTTAATGTATTTATCTTAGGTTTCTCTTACAGTGACGACTTGGAAAGACGTATATATAAGGACTATATAAAGGTCAAAATAAATATCTATGGAATAGGATCTAAAAGAAATTATGATAAACATAATTTTATTTATATTATGATTATTTCATTATAGAAAAGATTTTATTAGTCCAAACTTTATTTATGAATATGTAGTTATGATACATTGTTGTTTGACATGGAAATTCAAGCAGGTGCCAAATCGTGACAAACAGAATATCGCTTTAAAATATTAGTTGATATATTATGTCCTTTGGTGAACATGTAAGATTTATTTTCATGTAATAAAAATAACAAATGATCATGCAATTTATCTGTAATGAACTCTTAATGGAACAAGTTACGACACAATATTAATCATAGAAGTGTTGCAGCTCCAACCTGCTGAGGTACGTACATAGAGATTGCAGCACACACAGATGAAAAGCACTCTCAGAGACTTTTTACCATACATATATAACATATAAGCGATCTGCTGCAAATCTTAATAGGGGATGATGTGTTATAAAAGTGCTATAGTATAAAAGTGTCATTAGTTACACAACCGTAGCTCAAGTACTTAGTTGGCATCCGTAGCTACAATCCTTACCTTGCATCCGTTACGTCAACATAAACACATTGCTTTATTGAATCCATTCCCACCAGAACTAAGCTAAGTAATGAAAATCTAGCATGTTTTTGATTACTTAGCTTAGATATATAAGATACCACACCTCAGGTGAAAATATTCTCTATAATTAATGCCTCCCAAGGTGTGTAAAGTCTCACAACGTACACTTGACCAGCATACAGAACTGTGATGTAACCTCTATTGATTCTGACAGGAGATAATAGGTGGATGATGAATGTCTGTCGCTGATCAAGTGCAGTTGTAGTAAGTGGCTCGTGTGTAAGTGCTCTTATTATATTTTATAACCATTGCATACTGTTGTGTATGTATTAAAATGATCACATGAACACAGGTACCTATTTTAACTATTTAATGGGGCTTCAAGGTTTCATTGACAACATAACGCGGTGAATTATAAATAATATTAATATTTTATGAAGTCATCATTTAATCTCACTAATTAGTTGTGGATGATTCTTATACAAGTAAGAAGCAGAGAAATATTTCACATTATATTAAAAGTTCTAAAGTCAGCTAGTCTGTTTTACTTCTATCATTAAAATCAAAAAACAGCAACGAATCATAAAAAATATATGAATCTATATTCAATTACTATTAATGTAGAAATAGGACGATGAGGTAACGCTTCCTTTGATCAATCGATAGATTGATAGCTTTTTGTGTGATAATACATAGGTATACATAATATAATCTATACATATTATATGTCTGCGTGTCAGATTCAAGCAGCAATCGTGGAAGTTTTCAATGACAGGGCGCTTAAGTGCGTCATAAGTAAGCCTTTAGATTTATGTGCAAAGGGTCGTAATACCCTGTCGATAACAAGTGGTACTTATTATACTACACGTGTCTTGAAGCGCACTACCCTTATTAGGGGTTGGTTCGAGTACCCTTTAATACTCTGAAGAGCCCACAATTCTGTAGCCTACTTGTATACCTGTACACTGAAATAATACAATATGATTTAAGCCCTTATGTATACATATACACATATACATAATGGTCGGGATTGCGGGAAACGTCCATTTAAAAGTCTAGATCACAATTGACTATTTTCCTATCAATGATGGATAATTGTACAATGTATTCTTTTAATAATGTGATAAATGACAGTGTTATTTTGATTTTGATAAATGACAGTGCCATAATGATCTGATACTATTATTGATAGAAGTCGTTAGAAACTATAATGTAATGTCATACTAAAATTGATATCCTTACGAATTTCTAAATAACTGAAAACTATTTGATTTTTTAAACATATTTTTTGGAAAACTGAATCGATTAGGGGACTAAATCCGGGATGAAAGCTTTATTATTTCTAACGTATAAACTTACAATATATTGCCGTTTTTTACAGTATATCATTTTTGTAGTACAGTAGAGTATAGAAGTACAGACCTTTTTATTAGTTTGTATGGATGACGTATCCATATATTTCCAACGCTTCACCTTGGCGGGAACGGAAGCGCTTGTTGCGCAAATTGCGTTCGCCATGCTTTGTTGTTGCTAATAACATTACTGCTCTGAGCTTTTGCTCTTTTTACCTGATCTCTACGTTACACTGGGTTTATAGACTGACTGTTTGTTGTTGAAGTATAGTTATTTAGTGATCATTTAGAATATTCAGCTCGGGTGCACCACAGATAAATAAAGTAGATAGATTATTCCTAACAGAATAATTAAGCCATTTTTAAAATGGTCGGGTCATAAAAGAGATTATGTGAGCGTAAATAAACTAAATGTACTGACAAGAAACTACGCTAGTTTTGTGTGAGTGTGTACGTATAATGCGTAAATACATGAAAGTAGCGTAGTTTTTTGGCTTCACTCAAATACAAGTAATCTACCTATTTTATTTATCTAAGGGGTGCACTGCGATTTTTTTATAATAATAAAGTAGCAAACGAGCACGCAGTGTACCTGTTAATTTGTGGTAACTGCCGCCCATGGACATCTGTTAGACAGTTCATACGATATAGTATCTTATATCATATAGACCAGGACTACATTCTATCTATATTCTATCTGAGGACATCATACTTTCTTTAAAGGTGGTAAAGCCTTTTGTTGGTTCGACTGCGGCGGCGTCACCGACCAACCTATATCTGCCTTATAACAGCAGTGTTCTAGATTAAAGATTGTGGTACGTGAGAAATACTCATTGAAGGCAATCTAACTTAGTCCTGAGGGGTAGTATGCATCTATGGGCGGCCTCAGCTAGGATCGTGATCGGTGGCTACTTACTATCAGGTGGGCTACATGCTCGGTTACTTATTCCATCATATAAAAAACACTCCGTTGCTGTTCTGGAGGACTTCAGTGACCGCTTTACAGTAACTGGGCTGATAAGCCTTTTCAACCCAACCTGAATAAGGGTGGTGAGACTATTGACCTTAAAATTCCTTTCAAATGTTTAGATATTTCGAAAATTTTAGTATAAAATTGATTTTAACAAAAATATGGAATGCCTGAGCTATTAGTAATCCTATTACGAGATTATTACGTTTAGTGAATTCTTTCTCGTTTATTTTTGGCCCATACATGCAGCGCTCCTAGCGGACCGTTTAAGTACTAAAATTTTACTATCGAAAAACGGGCGTAAACGTACCCCGAGATCGTATCATGAAAACGTAACAAACTCGTTCTAAGGGTACAATAGAACGGTAAGTATAATGCTTACGGTTTATTTGTCTGAATTTTAAAATGTAATGTTAAGTATATTATTTTTTTAACCCTTTACTACCTTGCGAAGCCGAATAAGTGTCTCTCTCTCATATAACAAACTACCAACCCTTCAAACTAGAACACAGCAGCGCTTAACAGCGTTAGAAAGCAGACACAGGTGAATAATGCTGTGTTCAAAATCGAAACAAGAAGTTCGGAAAGTTAAAATTATACACATATGTATACTGAGTTATACTTTAAATGTAAGAATACGAGAAAACAGGAATTAGGATATCAAAATCGGCTGATTATTTCATTTGGAAGGTTAAACAGACGCGCGTTGATGTCTTTACTAACAAAGTTCCCACTTATAATAGAAAATTCCTTTTCACTAAAACATCGTTATAAATTAAAATGATTTGTATAATTATTATCTAATACTTGCTGTACCTTGTGGTACTCATATTTAAAAAAAATCACAGCTTGGATTATTTTCTTTTGGCATTTTATCTGTGGTACAACATATTTTCTTTTTAATTTTTCATTATGCATTTTATCTATGGTACAATATTCTTCGCACACATATACAATATATAAAATGCAACACATTCGCAAGTCCGTGAAGTGAAGACTTGTTGCACTCGAGCCGTCATCCCCACTTGTTCCAGTTTGCCACAAACAAGGGATAAGTGCGCCCACTTCGGGGATTACGGCAACTGCGCAACTTGCTCTTTCGTTCAACCATTCGTTCTTTGGCACGTGTAAGAATTTTCCCGGTTATTAGGTATAAAGTGTGCTATACTTGCGAAACCGCCAATTTTACTTTGCCCTTTTTAAATGTCCTGAGAATTAAGGAAAGGCATTTCAAAAAAGGAAAGGCTTTTTTGTGTAAGTCTTGAACCATGTAGATCAATGATTGGAAATTTTTCTTTTTCGTTTTGCACAGTTAAATGCATGATTAAGAGTGCCGTTATCAATTTTTGTGAATTTATCCCAATATTTAAAAACAGATTATGCCACAGTCCTTTACACTGGGTATAAAATACGAGTATAAAGACTCCTCACTTTTGTGAAGATTTTTGCTTCGTGCTTCCACAGAACAGTTTCAGTAATAGAGTGCGAAAAATCTGAATAGAGGACTTCTTCTTCTTTGTATCCAAACTCCAAAATCCTTATGAATCTAGACCACAGCTTCGCAGTGGTGCCTGACATTAAAGGACTCGGAGGACTTATTTTACCCAGACTTCTACGCTACGCAAAATCCGAAATCCACTGGGTCATTTAAGGTATCGCAATCCGAATCACTAGCCAATACCCGTCGCCAATTGAACCGCACGTGGGAGCGGGCCCCTAGCGGATGTTGGCACGGAAATCTTTATTTAGCGAGCGATCCCCTCGCTCACACAAGCAGGTACGTTGGGAAGCATCGCTGTGCGGCGTTAGGGGAGATACCAGGATGAGGCCGCTCGTCGCAAATTGTCAGAGTAAACGATACGCGTTTCGTCGCGCGCTGGATTAATAGCTGAGGGAAGGTCTTCGGTAACTGTATTTAATCGTTCGTTATCAGTATCTTAGTGATGATCTATTTTGTTAAAAGTATCGGTAAACCTTCTTGTTGATTCTGAAGGCACCGCCGTCACAACTATTCAGCAGCATTAAACGCTGCTGTGTTCTGGCTGACGTTGTAAGAGAGACATACTTATCAGAGGCATCTCGATTTAATCTTTAAGGTAGACACGCGTCTTTGGTCAACCTCAGGGAACATTCTAACTTTAGCTGGGTTAATCATAGATGTCAATCTTCGCATCCGTGACTAAGGAGTCTCAACGAGGCGTTTCAAAGACCGCTCTTGTGTTATTTGTATTCGCTGAGAATTTTCATGTGTAGCTCACAGAAAAAAGAAAGAAGAGGAAGTGGTATAGAAATCGGTATGGAAACTGCTGTCGCCAAACAAACACATAAAAATCAGTACCTAATTGTATTATTACCACTAAGAACCTTGCATTTTTATTGGTTCTCCGTTGTCAGCAACGAATGAGGCACGTTTACGAAGTTTTGGGAAAAATTTACAACCCGCAAAACGACATTTACGTGACTCAATGACTGGCAAGCACTAACGTTAAAAATGCTAAGTTTATCATACTGATAGTCGCCTCAATTCGCCCTCGTGCCACTTCCTATTCTCTTTCTTTCATGGTAGCACTAATATGAATGTGAAATCGACTAAGGTTTTCGAAAATGCGGTATCAGTACCATAAAAAGCCTCAATTGTTTTCTACGTAGTGTACATTTTAATTGACAAAGCGTCCAAGCAAGTTACCATCAAAACATTAGTATAAAAACATCCATTCAAGAAAATCGTATGAGTTGCCAAAATTATGTTATAAGGACGTGAGAAAATCTTGGCTATTACGTGTTATTAGTAATGTCTTAATAGGTTTACCGTACTAAGTATGGCTCTTGTATGGTACTTAGGCCGTACTAAATTTTAAAATAAACAAATCCATCCAAGCAGCAGCTGTTTTACTATTTGAGTATTATTGGAACTCTTCCCAGATGTCCACGTGCATAAGACACATGCAACACATACATATTACATGTGTTTGTATTGTCGTATGTGCGTTGGTATTAGTGTGAAACATTGCTCAGTATAATAATGAAGTGTGATTAAATGCTTTTCGTTCATATGGAATGAATTTGCTAGGTAGTAAGTCTATTTATAGGTATACGGGGAAATCGTAAATACTGCACAATTTATTTTATTTATATAAATGTAAGGTAATATTTATATTAGCACTCCTCTCAAATTAGAACACAGCAGCGCTGCAACGCATGGCTAAATACATATGTATGTTTGAAAGAATTCTATCATCTTAAAGAGTGGTAAGGATTAAGTTACAGTCACGTAACATCTACCTATAACAGTAAATAAATTTGACGTGTCTGTTTGTGATTTCAAAATAACATTTTTTTACTCAATTTATGTGAAAGTATACACGTTACTTATAACGAAGATGTTATCACAAAAAAAATTGTCTCTCTGTCTGTCTGTTTGGCTGAGGTAATCTTCTAAATTTCTGGATCCATTTTGACGGGATTTTCACTGGAAGATAGCTGCATGTCTCACATAATTTTGGAAAAAAACATTATCGCACGCCACGCGCATACGGCCTCCGTCGTGGTAGAGCGGGGAGATATGCGTTCTTTTTACTTTCTTTAAAGCGGGTGAAACCGCGGGGATCAGTTAGTACTTAATATATGCATATTACGTGTGACTACGTGCCTTATCTATTTAAATTCATTACATTTGTGTTGTTTCTTAGCATCGAAAGACAGGAAAATAGAGGAAAATCTCTTATGTATGAATATATAACGATAGTATCTAAACTATCTAACCATTAACCTAGACTATTTAAAAATAGTATTTTATTATTTTATATTAAAAGGTAATCCGCACAAAGCTTGTTTAATTCTCAGCCGATCTTCAAAGTTAAGCAATATCGAGAGTAGTTAGAAATGAGATGGGTAGGTACTGCCAGCAGCAAAAATTACGCGCGCTTCCGTGCTTCGAAGGGCACGTCAAGCTGTCAAACCCGGTTGTTATCAAAAGCTTTTATTAGGGGAGGTGCATGTCCAGCAGTGGGCCTCAAAAGGCTGATGGATGGAAATCTAAATGGTGTACTTCGGTCTATCCGCGACCTTTTTTTTACTTACTGATTTTTGTAGAACTTTTGTTTCGCCATTAAAGTCCTGTTGACTGAGCACGTCCAGAGTCAACTTTTCAAAATTAGAACAATTTAGCATACAATTTTAATGGTTAGTCACACACCTCCGATATTTTCCAATTCCATCATATTGTAGGCATATAATCTGGTATATTACCTGCTTATACCACAGCTCTGATGTTACTTCAACCAATATCTTTCCTAAAAAACAGTTTACAATTCCTGGTTTGAACCCGAACACATTTAACTAGTGACCTAATTTGAACGTGACAAGAGTTAATCAGAGTTTAATTGTTCTGAGAAATAGCCGGCTAATGACTCATGATGAGATAGATTCAGTGTTTCTACTCATAGCGATTCTGAATGACGAGATGTAAACAATTTTTGATTGTTACAATATGACACTGCCTTTAAATTAGCCTTTGGCGGAAACTATTCGAGTTTGATGCAAGAACAATGATAATAGAATATTCAAATCGTATAGTTTTTAATCATTTTATATTGTACAAGTGAATCCAGAGCCCCAGAAAGACATTTTACGAGAACAAAACTAAATTATCGAAAACAACGCCACCTGGATACATAAGTCCACAATTTTTTGTGGAAATCGGTAGAGCGCCTTCGATATTACACGCTTCAGAATACGTTTTTATTAAGTTGTTAAGAATATGCTTTTTAATTTGATAGGTAATATAGGTACCTACGTTTTAATCACGCTACAAACAGGCTTACTTATTTTACGAGATTTAAAATAAATCTTTCTTTCTATTGTAATATAACATAGTAAGTACTTACTTTGTAAAAATCCTTATCAGAAACTCCTGTATTCGAAACCAGAACGATATTTATATGCAGTTGATAAGGATTAATTGTGTTACGAACACATTCTATAGGTACAAACAGAATATAAAAATAAAAACTTAAAATAGGTGTTAGGTATACCTTTTATTCAAGTCATTAAAAATCAATATCGACTTTCTTTTTATAGTGCAAGTATCTTACTTTCTAATAACTAGTATCTTTTTATAGCCAAATGAGAATTGAATGAATTGGTATACTTGCCTAGTACCTACTCATTTAGTCCCCTGCCTAACGTAAGACTTGTAAGAGGTGACTAAAACAGGCTTTTGGGGTTGCGGGCTGAATGGGAGCTAGAACCGTCCATTCAGCGACTGGGAATTACATGTGTGGTCGCGCTCGACGGAGCACAAGACTGCAGAGAAATGCTCGCCAAGATGAAGCCCTAAGGAGCAACGCTCAGAGGACTCCGGTTGCGTTCTTTTGGGGATCCTAGAGCCCTCTTCGAAGCGCTGGGGACGACCAGCGGGGGTTTTTAGTACGGTAAAAACCCACATAGCTCGGTATCACTCCCACGGCGACGGGAACCTTTTGAAAGTTCCCCCCTTGTAAACAAAACAAGGCATGTCCAATCTCTTATAATATTATTGCTTCTCTATTCAAAACAAATGTTCAATATTATAAATGTTTTTCTAAATAATTCTAATAAACATTTTGACTTCGTTAATAAGGCCTGGCATTAGGATTTTACGCTTATGATTTCTGGAAATAATTGGTGTTTGTATGTGTGTGTAAAGTAATAAATGTAAACAATCTCGAATAACAATATGTCGTGGGTGATTGATGCCGTGGGTGTTGATAAATTATGTTTAATACATGACTATTAAATGACAATATTATTTAAATACATGGATTATGGATTATTAACATATTGTTTACACATTTACCTCGGAAATTAAAAATTGCGCTTGCGTTCAATAAAAATCTATCATCAAGATTATCTTTTTTTATATTATAAAGGAGTAGCAAACGAGCATGCAGTCAACCTGATAGTAAGTGACCCCTGCCGCCCATGGACATTTGTAATCAACTTCAGATAAGTTACTTAAGAGTAGAGTAGAGTCTTACTTGAGGTTAGTGACTAATGTGTAGCTACACCAGAGGCCTAAGTTGGAACGGTTCGAATAACTATGTCTCCCTTACTACATATTTCAAGCTAGAACACAGCAGTAGGTATTTATGACTGGCATTATTGGGTAGAAATAGGAGTGCCGGTGGTGGCCGGGGAGTCGAACCACAAAGGGCTTTATTAGTTTAGCGTATTGCGTAGTGCCTTCAAAGGCGGAATGATAATTTATTACTTTTAAATACTTTAGTAAGATAAAAATATCAAAATTGAAGACCTAAGTATGATTTAATCTATAAATATAGTATATGATTTTTGGCACAAAGTATAATTATTTAAGGTGTTAATTTGTATCAGTGTTGAATATTATTGGTCAAAAACCAATCAAACTATCATGTGGACTTATTATTTTATAAGCGTTCTATTGTTACTAACTGTGAGTGCATTAATAAATGGAGTATATAAATAATAAACATATACGTATAATATTTAATATATCTATGTGTATAACTATTTATGCATATGTATCTCGTTTACCATTATTTCTTGCTAACGTTAAGTCCATAATTCACAGGGTATAAAATTTAATTATCTATGGAACGTTAGTGGCCAGTGCCAAAACACCAATTTGTGACGGTTTTAGGAGCCAATAACAAGTGCCTGAAGTGAATCAATTTTCTGAACTCTGCTTTTCTATATTTATCATTTCTATTGACTTTTATTTGGATCCGTCCTATTTTAAACATAAGTTAAAATACTTCGTACTACGTTTGATTGGTTGTGCAATAAAAATCAATTGGCGCATTTTCCCAAATAGTCTCTATTTATTTCCTCAATATAGATATGCCAGTATATTAAGAATGAGATACTATACCTTCGTCCAGGTTTTTAAGATAAAAAGGATTTATATAAATAACAAATCAAAAGAATTCGTTCCGATAATATGGTAATTATAAAGTGTAGAGGGAGCTTACTCGGCTGAGAATAGCAGGCACAGGTCAGAACAACGTCAGTCTTTGCTGTATAGGGCTATCGGTCATATTTTAAACAAGCTGATCCTTGCGATTTCACCCGCGATAAAAAGTAAAAAGGAATACATATCTAAACATTACCCCGCTCCCCCGCGACGGCGGCTGCATGGGAGCTTATACTTTTAACAAAAATTAAATTAGCCTATGTTGCGCATTATATTATCAGCTATCTTCCAGTGAAAGTCCTGTCAAAATCGGTCCAGCCGTTTAGAAGATT
>DWPV01003994.1:0-14253 GCA_018251915.1 Urbanus proteus proteus
TACCTGGTCTACCAGGTCTACTTGGTCTTCCTGGTCTACCTGGTCTGGTCTTCCTGGTCTACCTTGGCTTCCTGGTCTTCCTGGTCTACCTGGTCTTCCTGGTCTACTTGGTCTACCTTGTCTACCAAGGCGGACCAGGTGGACCAGACATCACGTATGGTCGGTGGAATGAGTTCTTTATGACAATACTGCCCAAAAGACGCGTTATATATCATTTTTAACTTTCTAACGAAAACGCAAGGCGCCGTTCTGTTGGACTCGTTGCGTCGTTGCGGTCGTAAACATTGTAATTTAGCATAAACATATCTCTCTTAAAGACTTGTTTACTATTGAAGTGACGTCATATCGACATAAAGTAAATGGTGACCCCCGTTTTAAACAATTTGAGAGTAGACAAAGATAGGTAATTTTTAAATTGAATCAATAAATTATTAGTAACTAAATTTAATGGAAATCTATTTCATCAGTTTTATTTATTAATTTAACGCAGTTTTATACTATAATACATTTTTATATTATTTTATTTTTTATTTATTTAGTTACCTATTATTTTTATGGGAATTGAAATTGGGTTCTATTTTTGAATCTTACGTGCGTAATATACTCTTTTTTATGTTTTTTTTAATTTCCAGGTAAACTGATAGCAGTGTATACGCCACCGGAGCGGATAACATCCTGCGAGATCCTTCTAGGCGGGTCTGTGCTCGCGTTAGCTCTAGAGAACTATAAAGAGATTATGTGCGTCAAGTTGTACGGACCAGCGGTGGACTCGGTGAGACATGGCCGGGATTGTGAGTACGATGATAAGGCGTACGGAGATGTTGATAACGAAGGCAAGACGTTCGATGTACGGGGCATGGAAAACATGTGATCGATTTAACAGCCATAGATAATAACAGATAAAATATAGATTTAAAGGACTGTTTTGTCAGTTTCTGATAAAGTTGATATTCGGCAATCGAATTGATCGAATTATTATTACCAAAATCGAATAATAGAAATCGTTCTTCAGTTATTTCCGTTTCATTTTTGAAAATGTCACGTCAAAGGACAAGTGATTAATCGCATATTTATTCCTAAAGCGACTAAAAAATAAATGGAAGATATATTTTTGTTAAATTGTTTTACAATATTTTTGTGATTCTGTGCTCTTTCGAATTAGCCGCATTCATCATCATCCGCAACCATTCTTAATATAGATAAGCGGTGAAATGTGTCGAATATTTTTTTCAGTAAGTGGCAAAACAAGTCCTAAGAACACCATACAATTAAGTTTTTAACGTTCACATTCGAAATGTTAAGATTGGAGACATTTTTACTTAAATACAGATTATATAACTTACAATAGATTAGGAACACTATGTTAAGAGTCAACCATAGACTAATTTAAAAATTATGATTTCATCGCTCGTTAAAGCTGAAGCTACGCTGTGATTTCCTTCAGAATACGAATTGCAATTAAGCAACATAGTATTTGCTTAATTGCAATATAAAGTAAATAAATGTACAAATATTTAATTAAAATGATACCCAAAAATGGATATTTACCAAGATAATCGGTGACATTATCGTGAATAGATTTCGTGACCTACATAGATTAGGACTTACCTAATTGATGAAAATTCTAAGGAAGAATATACGGAGTAAATTTTTTAAACTGGGTTTAGCTGGCCAAATTAAAATCAGACGAAATTTACCCGGTATAAAAGACAGTCTATTCTTTGTTTAAGATAACTTTAAACACTGACTGACAAACTCAGATTATACCGATGAGTCTAAAACCATGAAATTTTGCTCAGGGGTTTTTAAATAAATTGAGCAATAAGAAGATTTCGACAGGTGAATTGGTGTCGATAGAGTGGAGAGGGGATGATAAGTTAGTAAACTTTAAAACATCCTAAAATAGTTAACTCACTTCATTATACTCCCTCACATCGTGTTATATACGTAGAATTATTGTGCAGCTCAGATTCATAAGACGCGACCACCTTAGTCATCGGGACTTGGGGAGTAGTAACGCTTGATTGATTCAGATTATATAGGCGGTACTGTCCACATACCAACAATTATGTGGATATTTAGTGTAAAGGGAGCCATAAAGACATTTTATTGCGAACACACGGTAAATGCCAAATTTATCTTATAAAGAAAAGCGAATCATAAAATATCTGTATATGTACCTACGCTTTGTAAGAATACATTGTACAATTCTTACAAAGTCTAGACGTGATTACTCATGAACCTAGAGTAGACCCAAGCTTCTACATCTACAAAGCTGCTCTAAATCTACGACACGAAAATCTAACTACGAGTACGCTATTACATAATAGCAAAAAAGAGGGTAGCCATAAACTCGATGTATGGCTCTATGACGTCAACAATCGTTATTCTGATCTATGGCAAATACTCTCCTTCCCGCAGTGAATATGGCCATTTGCCAATCGGGTAAAGCGAATGAATAAAAACGCCGACAAATTGCAATCTTATGGCAATTTATGGAAAGTAAAAAACAATTAATGTTTGATCTATTACGCTTATTAATTATTAGAATAATAATCGAAGGTCTTGTGACTAATTTAGATTATGGCGATATTAATCGCCGAGTTGGTTAAATTAATCATAACATCTTTGTCTTAATGAAATCAATTTAGAAACATCCTTGCTTTCCTACAGCACCGCGTTTTTGTTTTTCGGATTTGTTTTTATCATTTTTTAATAATTTTCAAGTAATTTTACATCATTTTCAAGTAATTAAAGTACATATTTTATCGTGTGACTTAACTCACAAACGCAGTGTGACGTAGGCTTAATACAAAATTTCATCTTTGGTACGTTTTTTAATTTTCTATATTGATAATAATGAAGTTATATCTAATTTAGTCACAAGAACTAAACTTAATCGTATTTAGTGAATTCTTTATCTGTAATGTTGATGTTTATACAGTTAACACTAGTCGGTTAAGGAATCTATGTACCTAATCTGAAATTATTTAACGCTCATCTATCTCTTTTATTTAATATTCACTTTCTTATGTCCTTGTGTACTTAGGAATAATGGTAAATAACGTTTAGATGTAATTAAATTAATTATAAAGCAATTCGCGCCAAAATTGTTCTTGTCTTTGGTTCCGGTGTATTGTCAATAATTCATTTTTGGAACAGCACGATCCTTATAAAGATGACCGGAAGTGGACACCTTAATGGAGTTCAATCTTAGACGAATAAGAATGTGAAACAAAATTATATCTAAACTTATTTTATTTCAAGGCAATAGAACAAAAATAGAAAAATAAAAATGTTGCAAGTAAATTTAGTACTGCCATATTATTTCCTGCATGTATTATTCAATATTGGAGGTTTTGATTCGATATTTTTAGCGGTGGAAAATATTAGTTCGCAGAAATATTTAATGCAGAGATACAAAAAAAGGAGGCGGTATGAAGGAACTTTTATAGATTTAGATGAGGAGGAATAATAAAATAAATCAATCACGCTAATCTAAATTTGAATCAAAACATTCAATTGTATGAAATGTATTTATTTCGCACAAAACTGTTACACATTTTATATTGTCACGTTTACTAATTAATTAAAATGTCTTTATTTTAAACGATACGTCTAATACATATAATGGATGCGGTTACAATGCTCAAAAGTAACAGGAGCTGGCAAATATAACTGCACAATGCACAAGATACCATTAATTCTTAGATTATACAATGATTTAGGCCGGATTTAATGATTGTCTGACGTGGCATGTTATGTTGCATCTGAATGTCATCGATTTAAAACATATTTTAGGCATTCGAAGGTCGATTTTACTAGTCAATTTCGACAAGCGGCTCTTGAAGAGATGTTCTCATTAGTGTGTCGTGATGTGATGTGACACTAATCATATATATATTAAATGTATATGAGACTGATAGCATCAGACAGACATCAGAACACGTCACGTCAGATAACTATGAACCCGGCCTTATGTAGGAGTAGGTGTTTTAACTCTTCGATGTCAATGTTGATGCTGGTCCATCATTACCTATAATGAAGTAATTTATTGTAGTTAAGTAAGTTAAGATGTTCAAACGGAGACGGTTTGCGATTAAACTATGGAAAGGTTTGATACGCCCGCACTGTATGTTGTTACTAAAAGACAACCTTATCAAATTACATTATTAAAATGCTTAGTCTAGATTTTATGAATCAATTAATTTAATTTAAATATCTAATCCAAAATTATATTTAGTATCTACTATTAAAGGTACATTTAAACAAAAATCGTTATTTTAATGGAACGACGTCTTTGCGTCGTTCTGTTAAAATAGGTAACAATTTTATTTATATATCTAATTCAAAATTATTATTTAGTACCTACTATTGAAGGTACTTCTATTGAACTGTCAGTCATTCTTGTTAAAGTTGCAACGTATTACAAAATTAATGCTTTAAGGCACGTACAGTGCTGGTGGTGGAAACTGGCCCATTGTTGAATCCTCCAAGCCATTGTTACCTTGGCATAATTAAATGTAAGGTGCAGGCACGGATCTTGAGCCCTGACAAACACCCTGTTACTATGACGGGCATACAGCATGATCTAAATGACCTCATTTTTTTATAATTTAAAACGCGTTGAAGTAAATACTGCGATGTTATTACTCTCTTACAAATTTAAGAATTAACGGGATAGACGCAAGACGACTAAGATGCGTAAAATCGAAAAATAAAAATGACGCCTTTAACTCTATCGTTTCTTGAAGAAATGTTTGGCTCCAAAAACAACAGAACTCGATACATTACACATCTTTAATAAGTAAATTTTGTCGCTTATTTTACCTCTGATACTACCTTGTCCTCTCCCAAGAGCTCAAGATCCGTTGCAAAGCCCATATTATTATAATTAATACGCTTATTTAAATTTACGATACAATAGCCTAAGCCTTCTATATCGTCTTATTAATCATCATCCTCTTTTATATTTGACGAAAAATTGTGTGGGTTATGTGGTTGTTTTCTATCTTGCACTACTGAATATAACGCTTTATTAATATAAGTTACGTACATTACATTATCCAAGAATTAACCTTAATTTTTTAATACTGTTTGAACTGAAGTATGGACGTCGTATTAAAAAAAAACAATAAACGTAAACGGTAAACGGATGGATTTTTTCGGACTTAACATTATTTGAATAATTTTACACTGTATACAATATAGAATTTTAGAAAACATTATCTATAACTATAATGTCTAAATAGTATTATTTCTATTATTAAGTATATAAAAACGCACTTTTAAAAGATGTATTTAAACTGGACACCTGAATCTGCAAGTCACAAAGTTATAAAAATTGACACAAATAATTAATAGTAAGACAGGCTCTATTGTTTTTTACTTTTATTTTCTTTAAAAGTAGTCTTTAATCTTCGCACAAGTTTAGCAAGTTATTTATTGTGTAGCTAACTCAGGACTTTCCTTCTAAATGTTTGTATACAAATATGGTAAAAGGGTGTAGGTGACAAATTATTCACAAGTTATATGATTTTTCCAGGAGAATAATTAATTTCTAATCATATACGCTTATTACATCCAAAGAAATGGGATTTGGGTTAATAATGTTTTTTTTAATTTTTTTTTATTGTTATTTATATTCGGGAAAAACAGTGTACAGAGTTGGCAACATTGCTTGATATTGGATGTTGGTAGTGATTTCGTATCTCCTGAAAGCTTAAAACCTGACCAAAGCAATTATACAAAACTTATTTATAATCTAGATTTAATTAATATGGCTAACTCTTATTCTAATAACTGAACTGAAATCTTCATCTTTTCATCGTAACTCGCTGTAATAAGTTTATTATAACTCTGTTTGTAATATTTTTAATCTTATTTATAAAATAGATAAAGGGCACTTACCGTTAAAGTATTAAGGAATTGGTTTTATTAGTGTTGGAAACATCATGTTTTATAAACTAATCATATTATACAGAATATTATTGTATCTTAATATTTGATATCATCAAATAATTTATTAGCGCCCTAATCTAAAGAATGGCGTAGCGGTTATCATACCGATCGCACACGCTGTGGGGTTGGGTTCGGTACCCGGCCAAGACGATCTTGCATAATGCATTTAGATTTCTGTTATGGGCCTAAGTGTTCATGCACCTATTTGTTTTTGTGCGTGTCCATGGTACCCACGACACAGGAGAAATCATTCGATATAATACAATCGGAATCAGGCCTTCGTGAGTTTACTTTGATTAACACTACACAAAGTTTCTAACACTAATCAAAACTACTATTATTGATTACCAACCCGTAAACTTATAGTTATTGCATTGGACGAGACGGAACGAGAAATACAGTTAACCAAAGAACCTAAAAACATATAGAGTTCAAAAATATAATATTTTAACCGTACAAATCTGTGTTAATAAGAAATCGGAAACGTGTACAAAAATTTAAAGTTTGAGAGATTTTTTTACAGTAAACCTTTCGTTATGTGCAATGACTATATATTCCTGTAATAAACCCATGTATTTAATCACACTATTAACAATTTGTAGTAAAAATCCGAAATCCAAAACCGCCATTTAGAAATGGCGCGGCAAAAATCCTTTTGTAATGTTAAGGAATGGCCACACTTGTGTACGTGATGTATAACTTTGGCATACAATTATTTTCTTAATATTATAAGAATTGTCAGCAGCATTGTTACTTAGTAAACAACATGTAAAAATATATAATTCAATACAATCGACTGCAAACTCATTCATTAATAAATTAACAGTATGGTGATGACTTAATTATACACCACGTCATAGTGTGAATAATCCTTAATACTTTTTTCCAATACTACGTAGATGTAGTTGAAGTTACGTTGTAGTTATGTAAACAGGCTGGTCCCTGACTTCTATATAATTAAGATCTGATATTCTATAATTAAGGACTTACCTATTATTTACGATTACGTAGATCAATTTGAGAATAATTAAGTGGTGTAAATTAATCAATGATACGAGGATGTAATTGAATTGTTGAATTATTTATGTATCCTGGAAAGTTATGTATTAATTGATGTCCTGATTAAATTATCGTAAATATACAACAGCTTTTTATTTATTTCGTAACACCTTTTTATCTATAAATAACTTCATACGTACAGAACTACAGATAATTAAAACATAGTCACGTTTTAACCATCACTTTGAAAAGGTTAAAAAGGTAAAAACATTTACTTCAACTTTCCAATGCGATACTTGAAAAAAAAAGTAAACATTACTGCACGCCAAAAGCCGCCGGCAGTGTGTAAGAGAAGCCTTAAGATGTTTTTTTTTAATTTGGCGTCGGATTAAACCTTGGCCTTAAGAAGACTTTTGACCCTCTGCCCTACTTAACCACACCCTTTTTATCAAAATCGCATTAAGCCTAATTCTTAAATACATAGATTAAAAAACCGATAAGGAGACTTTTGTATAAAAACAACAAGATTGATTACATTGTTTTATTTAATTTAATATACCTTACTCAGCAACATAATACAACTACATAATGGTGTTAAAGCATTTAGCATGATTGGAAGAGTCCTTTCTTGCGCATTTCTTCAAACTCCTTCTCCGCATCATATGTCCTGTAAATAAAATTATCGGAAATATAATCTATGTAATTAAGATAGCTTAAAGTATGACTTCAAGCTACTTAAGATTGCAGAAAACTAGACACATATTGATAAATAAATAATTGAAAATGTGTTTGTTGCAAAAATTTATTGTTACAAATTTATAAATTGTGGAAGGCCTAGTGACATAAAAAATAAGTATCTACTTACCAAACACCCTTGCCAAAGGCCAAGAAAGAATGGGTGTTTTGGACTAAGACAGTGTTTACCAAAGTGGGCGATAATGACCCCTGTGGGGTCTGGAAGTCTAGAAAAGCAAGAAGCAGTAACGGGCCCAAAAAATTTAGTGCGGTAAAAATCTTATATAACCCGGCTAGTGAGGTAAAATACTCATATAAGAAATGGGGGTGCTACAAAATAACTAATTTTCAAAGTGGATGTTGGACACAAGTTTGGGAACCTCTGGGCTAAAGTGTTAAAAAATTGGGTCATGGTTCAACTAAATCAATATGGATGGAAATGTATCAATTCCCTTTGCTACATTACATACTCATGGATATCTGTAATCATGGCAGATAAGATTAAGATCCTGAAATTATGTGTTGGTACACCAAAGGGACTAAGTTGGAATGCCTCAGAAAAGAATGTCTCCATCACAACTTTCAAGCCAGACCACAGCAGTGCTTAACATTGCTAGACAAAAGCTATATCAGTGCCTCCGATGTCTAACCACAAGGGGTTTTCCAACTTTCAAGCAGGCTGACAAGAACTCTGCCTGGGTTTAATAAATGCTCTCTCTGGCTTTAATAAATACTAAAACTAATAATTATAAATTCTAATTATTATAAATGCGAATGTCTGTTTATTTCTTTGTAACACCTTCACGCTTTAACTATTGAGCCAATCATTATGAAATTTTGTACACACATTGCCAGGGATCTGGAAAAAGACATAGGGTATGTTTCATCCGTAAAAATGCTACTACTCCCGAGGGATAGAGAAGTAACTTTTATGCCTACAGCCTCTTTGTGCGATTAACATGTACACATTAGTACGAGCGAAGCTGCGTGGGAAAACTAGTACATATTAGAATAACTGAATATACCTGTAGAATTCAGCATATTTCCTCTTCCTGTCATTTCCGACCACCTGTTTGAAGGTGAAGCCACACAAACCGGCCAGGGTGAGGGCGATGGTGATGTTCTTCTTGATGTTGCTGTGGAGGAGGTTCCTCATCACGGGCTTCGCTACGACTGACACTGCCTTGTCTGCCATCTGGTGGAGATAATGCACAATTATATAAAGTATCAGTAAGAACAGCTGATATATAACAAGGATAGTATAAATCAATATTTTACATTTTCCTAGCAAAACACATACACTTGATGGCTCCCACGTAAACTATTGTATGTCTTAAAGGTAAATTTTACAGGAGAGTAATTTAAGGATATCTTCATGCACCATACCGTCAATATTAATCTTTTTAAATTATTTTTTTAGGTTTAATAATGTTTTTTGTTCTAATTGCATTATAGGTTATCAATAGTTCGAAAATATCTTTAAACTGCTCTCCTGTAAAATTGACTTTTGAGAAATACAATAGTTTACATGGGAGCCATTGAGATGTAAAAATATTTTACAACCTCAACTTTCTGCTGAAAGATTTTGGTATAATTAGACATTTAAAAAAAAAATGTAGGTATGGTTTTTGAGAATGTGCAAGATCTAGAAACTACGATTATGCTACATTGAAAAAAGAAAATCTTTATCAATTTTCTTTTGAATCATGCAGACGGCAAAGGCTTGCTTGGCTATGGCTTGCATGTTTTTCTACAAAAATAGCATTGGATAGGAATGCTATTAAAGAAATTGTTCAAATATAAATAAAAGACCAAGATACCAAAAATCTATCACGACTAATCAATGTAAGTCATGATCAAGAAAATTACAATTTTAGGTTAAAATATTTTATATCAAGATTCTTTTTAAATTTTGTACCTATATTAAAATTAAGTGAACTGATGGCTTTACTTCAATAACAGCAAGTTACTTAATTAAAACAAATGAAGACCTCACGTAAGTGATCGATATTGACAAGATTATTGACAACCTTCTTACATAACAGCTGGAAATACTAGTTTTAAACAAAAATAAGACAATATTATTGGAATTAAAATTGTTACTTTACTAAATACGAAATATATTACTAAATATTAGGAAGCAAGACTATAAAACTTACCTTTTAAGCTTTTAATTCGCCTAAAACGTAGTATCCCGCACTTTATCACAAGTAATAAAGCAAAGTTTTCTATTACGTTTTATAGAGTATAGACAGACTCTGACACTTACTGACAGTAATGAAAATAAGAGTTGTAATTGGCGGATTGTACATGACGGACCAAATAAACCAATCAGAACAAGCAAGAGTTTTCTATTTTCATCTGTTTTCTATTACGTAAAATTGAGAAGATTTTGCAGTTTGCACAGATAATAAATAATTTCAGAGAGTTTATTATTTTACTATGATATTGATGATAATAGTATTTTTGGTATTGTTCGCTGTGATTTATTACGTCGCCATTAACTAAATGTAATGTAATAAATTAATAAACAATCTTAGATATATAAACTTTTTATAATTTAAAAACTTGTGACAATGGTATTGCGTCATTTACTCCCGCTTTTTTGTAAATAAGATATTCCATATTTCAAAATGTTATTTAAAAATAAAAAAAATCAATGTTACATACTAAAATTTTAATTACAAATACCTATTCAATATGCCTTACATAATTATAAAAAATAAAAATAGTTGTTTTATATGTGTACTGTACCAATGTAAGACAGAGGAAGAGATTTCAATTAGTAATACCACCGAATTAGTTAAATAATGTGCTTTTAATCAACACATATTTTTGATTTACTCAGAGCTACAACTACCTAGGTATTTTATTGTTTGTAAAATAAATAACGCTTTGAAGTTTCAAAGCTCTATAATATGTATGTGATTCAGAGTTGCTATTAGGAGTTGGATTGTATGGGTAACAAACAGCTATAGATATTATATATTATTCTACTGACTTTATCTACAATAGCGTAATGCCATCGCCGGCTTATTACTCTTGTTACTACCAATCTTACTACTTGTAGTAACGCAGATAATTTCATTAGCATTGTTAATACTCCAGTTGAATGTAGTTACACGGAAAATAAAAAACAACCCATATTACTTTACTACTACTACATACCTTAAATATAAAATCAAACTAGCAATAATTACAACCAAAAACCTCTTAAATAACGTCATAACTACTAAACTTTTTTTACTCTTACTATTATAAAAGCAAAGTTTGCCTAGATAGACAGTGGAATAACTTGTAGGTCATATTTTATTTATTAAAAGTGCATGGTTCCCGTAGGACAAGTTTATTTTTCTTTCTGTAATGTTAACGCTAGATTATCCTCGGTCAGTGATGTAATATAACAGGTTCCAATCTTAACTTTTACATTACACTCAAATGTTTCCGGTGCAGGATCTTTCTAATCGTAAATAAAAGCAATGCTCTTCATCCTCAGGTATCCCCACCACCCACAGTAAAACAAGAAAGAATTTTTTTATTCGTTTATTAATAAACTAACTTTACAAATTTAATAATAGCAGAACAATAATATTCCTTATTTCTTTTCATTCATAATAATATGATAATAATTCACCATGACTCATCGTACTTTATGAATATAATTATATGATTTAAAAATAATGAAGAACGACAGAGAAAGCAACTTACAGAAAAATAATGCACAATAAAAAAAGGATTGATGCAATTTATCGATTGCCAGCAACAAACACTGCGCGACACGGGCGCGCCCGCCGACTAACAACACATACTAAAAAAATATTACAATAACATAAAGTTAAATTTTATTGTATCAATTCTTTTATTCACTATTTCTGCAATCTATTTACAAGTTATATATTGTTTACATACCAAAACTATACGCTATCTCATGGTGTGGTGTAACCCCTATCCTATATTTATAGTGTTTAAAACTATTTGTATTTCTTTCTCCATAGATATATATAAACGTATAATATAGATATTTTATTTTTATCGGCATAAATTACTATCATTAGTTGAAAATAAAAACAAAACAAAAACTAAAAGGATAACTATACACCCAATATACACAGCTAGTTTTGAGAGTCCATTCACTATAATTATATGGTACAAGCCTGCAAGTCATACTCTTATATTACAGTACAAGGCTTCATATTCTACGACAGGAGTCGGTCCGAGTGAAACGGTGCTGGTGGCGCCAAGCCGTATGTACAACGCGACGAAAACCGACAACTCCCAAAAAATAATAATGATCCAATAAAAAAAAACAATTACTTAACGCGTAACATATATTAATTTCCCCATCTATACATAAAAATTTACAAGAGATTGTACATCGGCCGGACCGATATTTAAACTAATAGTTTAAAACGAAGAAACAAGGTATACTCCGCAAGTGCGCGGCTGACCGCACCTGGCGCCCCCCGGGCTAGCCGTACCGCTCTAACACTAATAATATTTTATTAACAGATAGCGACAGACACACAGCTCGATCCACGGCACACGTTTTAGGGCACAATTTATCAGGCGATTTATTAATATTTAACTATAAAATATTCTCAATATACTATACATCCTACGTACGTACTAAAACACTTTTTGTATTGTAGCACTATCACTGTCCGACCTAATAATAACAACAACATCGTCAAAATAGGGGTATAAAGGGGGAAAAGTCAGAAAAAATGTAAGGTACAAAATACTGAAAAAACCTTACGTGGATCAAAATCTACAAATTACATTAAGGCGGTCGAGAAGCGCTAAAAGTTGCCGCTCTCTACTAAGTAACAGAAGAGTTCACATCCACAATTTATTGCTTTTAATTGTAATCGCTCAGACATAGGACATAGGAACCGCAAAGAAAATTCACTATTTAATTATATATTATACCGCAGTCATGCTCCTTACCGCACGCGCATAACCTAGGTATCGAGGGGGTAACAATTTTGTAACAAATGAATTCATTTAGATTTATAAAACTGTTAAAAGTTTCGCAACATGTGTACATTGGAAATTCTATATATTTATGAACGTAGCAACACAACCATGTTGCAGGCAACAAATCCGGTACGAATCGGAGATGCATAATTTCTTGCTTTGCTAAGTGAGGTGTTATTCAAAGTCGTGATAATAAATACTAGCATCTACTTAAGAAAAACTAAATTCCTTTTTAAAATTCAATCATATTATGTACAGTGCAAAAGAAAGCTAGCTTATAGTCTAAGACAAAGGATCACTGGTTTTTGTTTTTAAATCAACTGTCGTCAATGTAACGTAACAAATTAATATGGACGATGGGATGCGGTCGTAAAACTGGAAGGGACAAAATTAAAATTGGGGCGTCAAATTAATAAAGTTTAGTATACTGGAAGCCCAAACAGACAAACTGTTGAAACACTCAGTCACGATTATTATCATTTCACTAAGAAATTATCCACCAAATATAAATTACAATTATTGGTCTCGTGAATTCACTTACATATTAAACACTATGTTACATCGTAATAGCGGCGTGTTTTGGGCGGGGAAACGCGATCGTGTTTATATTTTATCTATTATTCAATTAACTAATAACGGTAGAAAACGACAACCGCGGCGACAAGATGGCGTTCCCCCGCCGAAATCGAATAAAACTACAACGCGGTTCACGTCACCGATCACGACGTTACTGTTACGTGCAAAAACGTATGAAAATATCTTTTAAAACTTTACGCATTTATTTTTTATATCTCTCAGGTATTTATCCTATTATAACAATGTGTCTACAAGTCGAGTGCTCTTTTGTACAATAATGATACACCTCTATTCGCTAAACTAAGGCTCCTGCGTTTCGCTTAAACTCTACTCGTCCAAGTTCCGCCGTCCGGTGGTGATTATACTTTAAGACGCTCTTAAAAATACTCGATAGAAGAAATCAACTTACAATTAAAGAAAACGTCGAGTGCTTTATAGTGAATGGTAACATGATTTGTTCACTAAAAGTAAAGTTAAACGAAAAGAAATACAAACGTCGGCCACGCAACGGTTCGAACTCTTGCTGTGTCGGGAACGAGGAACGTCTCATGAACACTTTGATAAATATCGATGCGTTCCGTCCGGAACGCCGGCGGGACGCCTTTTGTTACAACATATTCACTCACTACTTTTGTTAAAATTTCACTAACAGTTACACACCTCCCCTCGCCTGTATTGCACGATGCTCAACTTTAATTTTACAAACATTTGAGATTCAAAAAAAAATCCAAAACCAACAGTCCAGAAAAATGTAGAGTTCGAAACGATTCATATTTTAGTAAGTTACGGGACACTTTTGAAAGAGAATTAACACATTAGACTATCGTTTCGGCAGCAACGTCCTTCCTCGACCGCGTTCACTATAAACGCTTGAGTTTCGACGATTGAGTGCGTGGTCGACTGCTTCACGTACGCATGGATGTCGAACGGTGCAAGTTTTCGATTCGTCGAGGGGACCGACGAACGGCACGCGGCGTGTATCTCGTCGAGCGTCACGTGGCGTGT
>DWPV01003995.1:0-14252 GCA_018251915.1 Urbanus proteus proteus
GTGGCCACTTACCATCAGTTGGACTGCAAGCTCGTTTGCTACTCACATGTTATAAAAAAAAAAAAAAAACAACAGATGGTCAGAATGGTTCAGTACCGCAACATTAAAACAATATCTTGCTTAGTGTATACTCGAAGTATAAGTGACGCTTCCATACCGCGACGCCGATACTGCGCCGTCAGCGGTTTTGAGATGCTGTGTTGTGGCCACTAAACTAGCGGATATTTTAATTATGCGAGGGGTCGCTAAGATTTATTTTTTCTACTAAGCTTTAAAACCTGAAAAAGCGCTAAAAGATGTTTTTTTACGTTTTTAGATATAATATGTACTTATGAATGTTAGCAAGTACATAATCCAAGTAAATATTGGCCAAGAGGGGATTGTAGGTACTTATTTTATTACTCATTTTTTTTAAAGCGATATTAAAAATAAGCAAATGCACGAGGCTTTGTCTGCGTAGGGTTCAAATTGGGTCGAAAGGAGAAAATTGTGAGTGATAAAAATATAAAGATAAAAACAGAACAAAGAAACATTTTAATTTTATACTGAGAAGGCATCCTTACTATTTACTATACTTACTCTATAGTACTGAAATAAATATGCAATATTCTTGTTTCTTCGTCCATGTTATACATTTATTTGTACACCAAATGCAAATTCGTTCAGGTGATTTCCGCGATTAAATAAACAAACATAAAGTTTTACAATAGTACGATTAATATAGTATTCCCGCTAACTTCGCGGCCCCGGCACTAGAGGGCGCCTCGGTCAGCGTTCTGCAAGATGTCTCGATTAATGAGCTGTTGACTACCTTGAGACCATCCCGAGAGAGAAGGAACATTGCTATGGAAATCGGCGAGCATTTTTTTATTTTTTAAGAAAAACATTTTTTTATGTTTAGACCCAACATCACTTATGGACTTTTCTATACCAGAGAAGTTGGCATCACTGGCTTTGAAATAGATTTTTTTGCGACTTTTTTAATATAGCAAAGGAGATACAATATTTGTAGATATAACTTATTCTATTGCATAAGAGACAGCACCACCGTTTTTACTCCTCCTCCTCAGTCGTACACTCTTGACAGAGTGGTCGTGGTTTCACGATGATGCATTTATTCTGGATGACGCAACTCGAGCAATGCGCCTCCACTTATTACGGTCTTCAGCATTACGAGCACATTGAACTATGGAGGCTTGTGTCGTGGATTTAATCAAGTCGGTCCATCGCGTGGGTGATCGACCACGTGACCGCTTACCCTCCATTTGCCCTTGGACAACGAGACGTTCCATGGAGTGCTGGTTCCGAACTATGTGTCCGAAGTATTTGAGTATTCACCGTTTTTACTAGTTTTTTGCAAATATACAGTTTTTTTATATGATCGAAGTAGCGAACGAGCATGCAATCCACCTGAGTGTAAGTGACCACTGCCGCCAACAGACAATTGGACATGTGTAATCAACCCCAGATAAGATCACAGTCCTACCTGAGGTTGGCCACAGATGCGGTGTTACCCCTGAGGACCACATTAGAACGTCTCGGACAAGGTCGCCTTTACCACAGTTCAAACAAAGTGATTCAATTTCATTGGAACATAATATATGTATTATTAATTTTTACTTTCTTTTTTTACTTTTAAATAAGTGGAATATACGGACGTAAATCAGTAAGAGCCTGGAATGATTTCGAAAATAACGTTTTTTAAAATGTAAAAATACATGCTTTGTAAATGTTCAGTGCAAATGTTAATTACCAGAGAGGCCTTTTGCGTAACAATCGGACCAATAAAGATTCCCAACGAATGCTCTTTAGTCGAATAAAATATTTTTATGTTTCTCTTTTGATTTCGGATAAGTGAATTACGTTTTATTTTTATTTATTTGTATTTCGAATATTTTGCAAAAGTTTGTTCATTTTTTTAATAAACTCTGGCAGGTTTTTATTGTTTAATAAAGTGTCCCTTTTTATATTACTGGTTTGACTTTCTCATGTAACTTTCTTTCTAAGCTAATCCGTGTGAAGTCTTTGCCAATCGATACATCTTCTCTTATTTCGATATCGGCCATATTTAAAAGTAATATAATCTATGCAACTGTAAATCCAAATCCACCTGTATGCATATTATTATATTTATAATTATGTCAAAATTCATCCAGCCATTTAGGCTGTAGAGCTTGCCAAAGACATACATATGCTCGAAAAAAATTACCCATCTTCTGACGTAAGAAACGCTTGTCAATTATCATGACCCTGTGTCCCATACCACCTGAGCAGTGCAGGCGAAAATTTCCCGATAAAATTATCATAATGGCGTCTAACAACGAGTGGCCTGGGAATGACGCGGGATAATCTGCCCTCTGATACGTGAGGAGCAATAGCTTATCCGTTTTTGCATTACTGCTTGAGAATATTGAAATTTCAAGATTAGATACGGTAGATTTTGTCTACGCATCCGGCTTGAAGGACCAAAATTTGCAATTTTCAAAGAAATATGTATTCAAGGGTTAGATTAAATAATAACCAAAAAAATAAGTTATAAATAACGTAAGGCCATTAAATGTTTAATAAAAATAATGCTAGCTAAATCCGGAATTGCTTTGGCGTGTCTTAATCTGATATAATCATTGGAAAAATAAAAGAAAAATCTTTGAAAAAAATTAAAGACACTTTTAAAGAAACGCAACGTCATATAAAAATTCAACCCAACTTTTGAACTAACTTCAATACACAAATATTTTAACTATATGTAATATTTATTAGTACGTACCTTTTTTTACCTACCTACGTACAAATTAAAACTATGTTTTCATTAAAACTGTCTTTAAATAATATTTAATATTTTACTCGTGAAGTGTAAATATTGTGGGCAATTAAAATTTTTATTCAAATTCTATTTGAGTAAAAGCATTTTTTCCACATTTCTCTAGCGAAATTTCGCCAGAATTTGTAATCTTCATATTTCACAGGAAGGAATTAGAATACTTATACATTTTTCGACCTAAAATATTCTTCCCTGAGCTCTCTTTAAGGGGAATGCGTCAGCATCATTAGTTCATTACGTTCGTGGTTACGCCCAATGACAGTGGTAAGGGTGTGGTTATATAGACGAAGGGAAAGCGAATTTCTACAAAAAAATCTTAGTCCGACCTTTAACGTTCACTACTGAATTTTATTTTCTCTTATTATTAGCATCTCTTATCTTTCCAACCGGTTTCTTTGACAAGGGCAACAAGGGTCTCTACGAGGCCTATCACTGCAGTTCCTTTGTTGTGGTGAACCTTTCTCATAGGTGACCAATTGGTCATTCAACTTCAGAGACACAACCACGCTATATATTGATGTCGTGCGACAGTAATGTTAAACGCTACTTCATTTCGGTTTGATAGGTGGGGTATGTGCAATAATGTTTAAAAACTTTCCAATTTAATCCCCATGAGTCAGAACGCATATGAGGCCCACTTCGGTAGGTATCATATCTGTGTACTATGTACTATCAGGTACCCCGTAAAAAAAGGAACTACTTTTTACTACGACATCAGAAACGCTGCTTTCATGGCCCATGTGCCAAGCAACGTAATAACTATTATAAAATTCATCAAAATCGCTGCGCCGATCACCCCGTCCGGTCTCCGTCAGGAGACCGGTCTTCTTCCAACAACATACGGTCCGAGCGCCACAAAACCCCCACTCACTCTGACTCCGCCACTATATCCTACGAAATCCGCTAACCGCTCCTTGATTTATTTGTGACTTTCGACTATTATTTTTTTATCTGGTCGTTCACCACAAGACATTGTTGTAAAAAAATGTTTGTAATTTTTGTTTTAAAAATAAAAATACTAGATCATTAAAATCGCTGCGCCCATCACCCCGCTCGCCTCCCAACAAGTTAATGGAGCCTGTCCGCCCGAGATACGCCGCCGGTCCGAGCGCCACAAAACCCCCACTCACTCTGACTCCGCCACTATTTCCTACGCAATCCGCTAACCGCTCCTTGATTTATTTACTACTTGCCACCACCTTGTCTTATCTGGAAAATGCTGGTAATATCTGAGCCGGTTACAAATGGATTAAAAATATTTTTTCTTCCTTGAATATAACCTTCGTCATAAAAATATAGATAGGTAGATTGATCAGATAGATTTATTGACCTGCATAACGGAGCGGTTATTATACCTGTGTGATACACTGGTTTCCGGGTTCGATCCATGACCGTGTAGATATATAAGATATCCATCGATCTTAATTACCGTTTTTTTAAAAATGTACGTATAACAAATTATTTTACACTTGCTTCAGAGTTGAAGGAAAACTTAAGGAAAGTTACACACCTGAGATCTTAAAAGAAGTTCTCAACGGTGTATGAAGTCTACTTTACAATTGGCCAGCGCAGGACTAAATCACTGAGGGGAAAACCGTGCTCAACACTGAAACAATAATGATTCGTCAAACATAAAATATCACTTTTGTTAGGTTGCAATTAATAAATGCAAAATGTAGGTAGATTAATTTTAGATTGTAATGGAAGGATGCAAAAGTGAAAAAAATGTAGGTAGATCGTTAATCAGACATTTGTTAAATTAAAATCAGTGAGCTGGCCGGCAGTCTAGTGAAGGCCTCCGCGGAATATACTTGTGCATCCTTGCCAAACGAAGTATTGGAAGTATAGTGTAATATCTAGACTATAACAAAGTGTACGAGTGTGGAATTAATGTAAATGCTGTTCGGAGTGGAATAAAGGTATTGTATATTGGCGAACTGAGTTTTATTATAGAATACTATCAGACACTGTAATATAGAAGGATAGGAGTTAATATAATATAATTATTCAATAACATTTTGTATTTTAACAAAAACTTTAAATCACGCACAGTGATAAGTGCTAGGACACAACAAGGAAAAGTTCGCAAACTTTCTCATCGCGAAGTCCTTTCGCATGAAAAATTATTCACGCTATTTCAGCCACGCCATTCGTATCTCTTATGACAGATTTCTCAGTTCATAAACATAAATTTTCCAACGCGCGATACTCGTGGGAACACGCCTGGGGCTCGCGACCACCAACACTGATCGACTTTTCACTTTTGAGAGGCCGTTCGATACATGCTCTTACGAAACCTGTAAATAAAGTCTTCTTTAAGCCTCCGAGAGCAGCTTTGTTAGAAAATAAAGCCGTTTCAGAAAATTGTACGCTATCAAAGCGAGCATAACGGTTGCATTCGCAATAAAACAAAATGGCGGATATATGACAGCTCGCATCGTAACGAACGCGCGCGCATAAATTTTAAAATGAAAACATCATCGTATATCGAAAAGACATCGCAGGTTGTAACCAATGTTGCCATGTGTAATGGTCTGTTGCTCTCGTGATGTTTATTTGGTCAGCAGAGCGGGCAAGGTAGGTATCATGAAAGAAAGAGACAACTGGAAGTGGCATAGGAGACGATTATTATGGGAACCGCTGTAGCCAATCTAACACCTAGAAATCAATACAACAATTAACGAGGCATGTGTACGAAGTTTTACAAAAACTTTACTACCCAAAAACCTAATTTTACGTGCCTCAATTACTGACAAGAACTGACGTTAAGTAGGCTACGCTGACCATACTAGTGGTCGCCCCGATTCGCCCACGTGCCTCTTCCTATTGTCTCTTTCTGTCATGGTAGGTATCAAGTTATGGCAATTGTTATTGCATACGAAACATGTTATACGGGCGACAAGGACTGCCTTGACGGATAAATGTCTAATGTCCTATTCATTGTGGAATTCATGTTCACGGGTAAAACGACAGGTTCAGTGACCTTAGGTTTTGAACTTGAAAGTTGCCTAGACGCATTCAGCACAATTTTAAAGCTTATCTCAAGACAGTATATCTAGATATCTTCAGATCATTAAAATAACTTGGAAATCCCTTTAATAAATATTTTAATGAGTCTAAGCAATTTTCAATCATCACCACTGAGTCTTTCTGAGAACTTTCAGTCATCACCACTTCCTCTCTTGTCAAAGATATCGCAGAACGTGGCTAAGGAACTTAATCCAATAAATAAACTTCATGTGTAATATTATCTATTGCAGTCATTAATAAGCATGCTAGGCGCAGTGATTTATTGACTCATTTAGGGAGACTTGTGTCCCACAGTAGACCCCACAAACAACTAGAGCAAGTTACAATGACAGAAGTTAATACGATAAAAGATTTATTTTTTAGTGTTTTAAGGGACGTGTTACTCGCGTTTACGTAACAGCCGTAATATGCAGTTGTGAACTGGGTAATGAGGTATAATTACGGGTCATTATAGGTACTTTGAATATAGAAATGTGTAGAAGACGCCTACAGGAGAGAGGAGAGTTTGCGTAAACTGACGTGTATCTAAATAATGCATTTAGTCAAGCGTGTACTTTGCAACATTGTTGTTGAATATTGTACGAAAACATTTTACCTTTTTGTTGAAATGCAGAAATATTGAAAGAATAAAAATTGGTTTGAGAATATCTATGAGATCTAAATACAAAGTGACATTTCTGCCTTTTGTGCCATAACACTAAAAAAACACCTACACGCTTTCTACACTCATAGCCCCACAGTAGGATTTTCTTCTACGTTGTGGGTGCCATGGACATACATACACGAATACTCAAACATCCAGACCCGGAACAGATTTTTGTTTCTTTATTCTTTAGATTTCTTAATTCATCATTTAGATGTCTGTCTGGCCGGGAATCAAACCCGGGACCTATTGCGCGTCAGACTGGTATGGTAACCGATCCGCCACGTGGGTCGTCAAGGAAAAAATGAATCTTTTTCGTTGAAGCGGATTCTACTATATTTGTGTATTACGTTACTACGTATTAAGTATTACGTGTCACCTGTAAATAGGTCGAAGAATGAAATGGACAAGAACACCGGTTTCATCTAAATACTCCTCATTATGCACATACATATTATGTACCTACTTACGCTTGCTTATGGTAGCATTTTTCCTTAAACATAATATAGGTATGTATGTACACTTTGTTTTATGTTTCACTTTGTTTTTATTTTAATCAAATCTGTTAAAAAAGAGCAATGCATCGTAAATTCGTGAGAAAAATATTTTTTTAATACCTATGCCTATAACCTAACTTCAGATAAGATTAGACTTAACTAAAGTTGGAACAGATGCGTTGCTACGCCTGAGATTTAGGTTGGAGCGCCTTGTACATACGTACAGGATCTTTACCCTACCAAGGGTTGTCAAAAATGTAACATTTCATACTCGAGTGTTCTTCAATTTGCGTTCTACTTCAGGCAAATGTCATTTTTTACAGTTTTTTACAGCATTGGACAATATCATCGATCTATTCGCAATAGATCGTGAAAGTGTCGCGTCACAAGTCTACTAGGGTTGTGGCTATGCATTGCGTAGTTATAGTGTAAAGTAACCCTATAACTTAAATTATGTTAAGGACGCTACAGACGTCAATTTTTTTTTTAATCTTCGTATTGGCTTATTACCATTAGTCTCTAGTGACGTACCTACACATATGTTGCGTTGAAAGATAATCATATCAGATGTTGTTCATTAGGATTTGACTGTAGAGGGCATCATTTTTTATTCTGTAATAGTGATATCTCAGATAAATTGAATAGGTAGATTACTTACCGCCTTGTATTTGAGTGAAGACAAAAAAACTACGCTACTTTCATGTATTAATACGCACACACACAATAGCGTAGTTTCTTGTGAGTACCTTTAGTTTATTGACGCTCACGTAATTACTTTTATAACCCGACCATTTTAAAAATGGCTTCATTTTTTTGTTAGGAATGATAGATCTACCTACTTTATCTGAGAGTGATATAAGCTGAAGTTAAATGCAAACGTAGCGTCAAGGTAACATAAACGTAGAAACTTATTTGAGATAGACCTCCAGTAATACTTCTATACTACTAAGGGTTGATTACAGATATCCATTGAAGGCAGTGTTCACTAAAAATAACTTTTCATCTTATAGAAAGCTTAGTATCTTTGTTTATTTACTTAAGTCAATTAAATCAATAATTAAACAGTTTAACGAAGGGATATGAAGAAAATAAATAATACGATTAGATTTTTGATAAATTTTGTATTTTTAGTAACAACTAATCAATATTTTAATCATAAATAGATACTGCTAAGGTACAACCAATATCATTACAATAATGCGTCACCCCAAAAGCGGTCACTGGACGAAATATAATTTCAAAAAGGTACATTTGCTATACAATAATACGATTTGAGATTCAGATAAGTTCAGCTGATTTCAATTGTACTGTTAACTAAAATTAACAATTAAAATGCTACATTCACATAAATAACTTATAAAAATATCGATTAAACATAATATTTACATGCATAAAATTATTCTGCATTGGCAATTTGATTTAGGCGAAAATATGCTAAAACCGGAAACTGTCATCAATAAAAATTCAAATGGCACTGATTTAATTCCAAATTCGAAACACTGGTTTGATTTTAAAATACGTTAAAATACTTTTTATCACATTAGATTCACGCTAAAATTCAAACATGGCGGACATCCAGTCATGGATATTATAACTACGAATAAAAACTGCTCAGTCTTTTAAATCCGACGTGGTAAGAACGTTACTTCAAAATACATTCAACTCAAATTTTAGTCCCAATCAATCAAAGTCTATGTCCACATAATTCGGACTAAACACAAAATATGTTTAAAAATTACGCCGATTATTTCAACATCGGACTAAACTTAAACTAGTTTTATTTTACTTGGAAACAATCAAAAGAAATTTCGAAGTAAAATAAAATATTCACTTAATACATTATTTAATAAATACCTTAATTAAAATACGTTATTTAATACATTTATTTAGTGGAGTTAGCTCATTCAATGCTGTTTATACATGGTGATGTTGAATTAAACTATCTAACAATACTTATAGGCTATACTATTTTATATCACATATGATATATCATTTATGTTGATATATATTTATAAATAAAGCTTCTTTCTTACCGGCAAACTGTTGAATGGAAATGTCAGATATAAATACAAAAAATAAAATTAAAAGTGTAATAAGGAATGTTCGTCAATTATATGGTAAGTGAACGCCACAGTATATTATCCGATGACATTTTGCTTTTTATCTGTATATCTTAGTAATACATGGAATGCATTTATCTACTGACAGCGTCAGAAAAAGTGAGCAAAAATTTCTCGGACAAAGTATCGAAGTGTGAAAGACCCCTAATGCTCTCGAACTGTTAGTACAGGAGTAAGGTTTCAATTTAGTTTTACAATAAATATCCCGAATCAACAGTTTGCGATGCTATCTTACAAAAATATGTTGGCAGGAAACATAACATAATGCATGCTTAATAAGTAATGGACAGGTATAATACGAGCGAATGCTTAAAACGTATAACAAGTGTCATGTGGGTTTACGTGCAGCTTTATCGGTATATCGGAGGCTGCACGTACACAATATTATACGTATAATACTGATTATTTAATTCGTTTAATATTTAATTAAAATTCTCGAGAGCGTTTATCTCGTAATGTGGGACACTTTTACGATGGCGCTACTTATTCACTGATAAGGCCCGGACGCAGCATCCTCTCCCGAACACCCAAGAAGACGCTTTATGCAAATGCACTTAAGCGCCAATTTCCATTAAAACAACCCAATAATTAATATAGAAATATAATTACAAGATAATTTCGCTCTTGAGTCTCAAAACAGTAAATGCGACCGTCCCGATGCGGATGTCTATAAAACAGTGGAAAATTTATATTGAAAATATCGTTATACAGCATGTATAACTTTTAAAAATAAATTTGAACTTTGAAGTGATATTAGGAAATACCACTTAAAGTATTGTCAATGGAATGTCAATATTTATCGGGTACGGTACGCGAATGCATGGTATCTATAATAAATAAGTTTATACACCTGGCCGCGTAAGGAAACCAATAAGCCCAATTCCGATTGCAAACGAGAGATGACAGCCTGACAGAAATAAATCGTCGTTAAACTGGTCTCATTAGTGTCCCAACGACAGAGTCCACAAAAAATAACTTTACTAGATCACATGTTCGCACTTAATAGCCAAATAAATTAACCGGACGAGTAACCGCTTATTTTAATTTCACGCCGGATCAATTATAAGTGTAGGAAGAAGAAATAAACAGCGATACAGAACTATTTACATAAGTCAAAATGAATTACGATTTCGACGACTCCGATTGAAGAAAAAGTGAAGCGATTATATACACCGTCTGTTATCTGCCTCCGAATACTTTTAAACAGGTCCATTCGAGTCCGACTCACAACCGTTCAACACTGAGAGTTTCTCTCTTTGATCACATTATGTGAACACGTCTACAGTTCGCTTCACTTGTCTATAAACACGTGTGAACCACTTTTTCCGTGCTACACAATTTGCACTTGACTTCGCAACACCAGTGGAACGTGCAGTTGCAGCGTTCCACCACGAACATAGTCTCGGTCCTGTAGCCGCGGCCGCAGCACATCAGGTCGCAGCCGTCGACACCGATGCTGGTGTCGTTGCAGGCGCGTCCGTGTGTGCCAGGAATGCCGAGCCTCGGGTTCTTTTCGCAGAAACCTGGCGACGGTTCCAGGTACACGAGATCCTTCGACCCCGGGGACTTGTGATCCGGATTGTGGGGCCGAAGTTGGAACCGGTACCGATCTCGTCGTGGTACACGGTGTGGCGCTGCGTCGTTCCGCTGCACAGGCGCTTCGAGGTCCGTGTTGGGCATCATCACCCGCGAGGCCCCGTCAAAGCGGTCCTTCAACGAGTCACCCACGGAGCGAAAACTCGGCAACCTCATCCAGCAGGTCTTCACCGTGCACGATCCAGACATGCCGTGGCACTTGCACTCTTGACGCATCTCCGATTGAACATGCTGCGAAAGAAAATTAAAATTAATAAAATGAAAACATCCTAAAGGTCTGTTAATTTATTCGATCGCGCGAGGAGGTCTATAATGATGTCCAAATATCTTTAAATTCCTTCGATAAGCTCCGATACAAGTGATCGATGATCTTTACGGAGCACTCCATCGATCGCATCTTACGATCGAGCAAATTGTTACAAATCGTGAGGAGGTGGGCTGGTCGTCACCGCGCGTGGACAGATCATAAATCATATTCTCGGGACATTTATCATTCTTAGAAGGTAGATAAATGACGCGAGGATGGAGACAGTCAATATTTTCCTATCCTCGGGCGCAGGCGCTTCGTAGAAAGTGGTCGACGGCATTTTTTTCATTCACATGTAGATCGCCGAATGTGTCGTACGGCGTGGTGACCAAATATGTGTTAAACAATCGATGGAATGTTGTGAATATTCATCAGGTGGACACCCAGTGCGTCTGTCGTGACAGGAATTAAGCGCGTAGGCTAATGACGCGTTTGGGTGGCTCGAGGCGCCCGACGTCCCTTTTTGATGAATTTTAGGAAGGAACGGACAGTGGGTATGCAAATGTGGGTGTGCGGTGGGAGGGAGATGCGCGAGCGCAACGAATGGGTGCTTGTTGCGCAGTCGTCGCGCGATGGGCCGAGCCGCCTGACGCATAATTAATTTTAGACTTAAGCGACATGTCAAGTGGCTGACAATCGATCGTCACCCGTAATGGTAATGTAAACACGGAGCGATGACAAGTCTCGTCGGTAGCTCGATTGTTTTATTTAATGGCTGTTTATAGCGTTAACGTCAAGTGATTGGACGAGGCGAGGACGGGTATAGTGCGCCAATTGAGAGAACTTACCGCTCTGCCCGCTTCGTTGTTGTGGAGGTTCATTTTTTCTCTGAGGGTTTTCCCTCGTTCGCCGGTGTCGACGAATTCCCGGCTGAATCTGAACCCGAAGCCGATGTTGTCGCTGCAACCGCCCCATTTCCATACGCGGACGTTGGCTGCGGCTGCGGCGCGGGACCGGTGCGGCACGCGGTCGACATGCGAGTAGTCACAGGTGCAGGACTCGATGGAGCCCTCGGCGCACGCTCGGGACACCGCGTGGGTCACCCCCGCGCTTGTTATGGCGTAAATGAAAGCCGTTTCGCGGCATCCTGTAACAATAGGAACATCGTTAAAGATAATGAAATGATGGGTGTTACAAAATCTAATTGTACCTAATAATAATATTTCAGATGAATAATTTTATGAACTTTGATGAACTAACGCTGTACCTACTAACCTTAAACTAATAACTATCTTATATTAGGTATGTTTGCACTAGTTTTGGTTTGAAAGTTTTTTATTTTACACTTGATTGCCTTTAGTCAATACTTGTACCTATTTAATTTCAATTTAATGGCTGAATCAGTATGTTTTTCAATTGGAATAAAACGCAACACAAAATAAGAGTATAATAACAAGAGATAAATATAAAAAGAAAAATTTAGTTCAATTCTTATTTATCTTTTACAAAACGATCATCTATAAATCAGCTCCATAAACATTTAAAACTGTAGATAAAAGTAAGAAGCAACAGCATAAGGATATTAAGTATTAAAATAAGATTTGTCTTTTTATTAAGTCATATTTTATACCCAGACGTCGAAACCTCTGAATTACTGGCTCGATACGTTTATAAAAACCAGGTATGTAACATTAACATCCATTCACAAATATATTGTTTCTTTTTTAAGTAGGTGAATATTTCTCACGTAAACAAATTTGTTTTTTATTTGTTTGTGAACGATCCTAGTGTGAGAGTGGGGCCATAGTCCACCACGGTAGACCAGTGCACGGTCCAGACAACAAAAAATTGTAAACAGTACTTTGTAACACAGAAAAAATCTTAAAAATTCTTATAAGTATCCTTACAAAATCCAGACTTCGATTTTGAACCTGGACCCTCCAGAATAAATGCTCCTACTAAAAGACTAGCACAGCTTATAATAAATTCCTTGAATACAAAGAGCACCCGTTTTCATAATCAAATTTTATTATTGCGCAGGGCAAAAAGAACAAGAATTTCATTGCAATAATATGTTAGGTATTAAAACTTCGAAATGCAAAACATCCGAGCTCATCAGCAAATTGCAACGGGTGAGCCATCGGACCCCACGACCACTGAACTCAGAATACAGAAGATAAGTAGATAGAGCTTTCAAAGTAATTTGCAAAAAATACCGCATACATTAATCATAAGAGATACTGCAACGAAATTGGGGTAGTAGTTCAGTATTGCGGAATAATAAAAAGACAATAATTTAGTAACTTATATTACAGAATCGATATTATCGTTAAAGAAGTACCTACATACAATATTGGTAGGCTGTTATTGAAGATTAATAATACCTATAATCAATTAAGAAGCCGTTCCACTAAAAGTATGTGGTAGGTAAAGTCTGATGCGGATTCTGTAAACTTTGCACATTCTAGGAAACTGAATTAGTTTTGGACAGATTGTTTTTTAAGGTATCTTATCTTTGGCTTTTAATTTATTTTTGTTGAAATCAAAATAATGGATCCTCGCAAAGTGTGAACCGCATTTTCATTAAATAACTTATAATCCTTGCTATCATCGAGATAATACGAGATAAAATATCGAACACAAATATCGATGCATCGCATTCGGACGAATACATAAATCGATGCTCTTGTCCCGTATCGAATACTATAAATAATTAATGGCCCAGCATTAGAATCAAATACTCATAAAATACAATTAAAAGAGAGAGGGTATATCTCGTCGATTGAAAATAAAAGAAGTAATCTTACCTACCCGAGAGAGATTATAAATTTGATCATTACAAGTGGTACTGGCTGCGCGTCGAATCGTTACGTTAATATCGATTTAATAGCCCGTGTACTTTTTAACGATTAATATCGATATTGATGCTTTGTCTACTCAAACTAATACGTTTCGATACCGTACGAGTACGTTTTATGCCTTAGTACAGGTACTTATTACTGATAATTTATAAAAAAATATAAATATCTTTTTTTATATTTATGAAGTATTTTTTACATGAATATTAATGGATTATAATATATAATATTTTTTTATCATTTAGGTATAAGACAATGAGTATTAGTCTTTTTTGATTATCATAACATCATCAAAACAAAACGCTTATTGACCACAAATACAAAACAGTATAGAAATGATTCTAAAGTAATCACACATTATTTTTTATTTAACAGATGAAACACCTGGCGCAAAATTACAAAGTTATCTTCGTTGCGAATTTCATAGCACGCGATTATAT
>DWPV01003996.1:0-14251 GCA_018251915.1 Urbanus proteus proteus
GACTGAGATGGAACGCCTCGGATAAGTATATCTCCCTAACCACACCCTTCAGACCAGAACACAGCAGTGCTGAACACCGCTGTTATAAGTCAGAAATAGGTGTGGTGGTGGTGCCGCCGAAGTCGAACCACATAGAGTTCTACCACCTTCAAAATGTAACAATTAGTACAGAGCTATATCAAGATACAAGGTGTATGCCTTCAGAGATGTGAGAGAGAATGGAACAGCACATCGTGTGAATCACTTCTTTACTATTTATTAGAGATCACTTAATCAATTAAACTGAGCTTATTGGTTGGACTTATAACTTATTGGACGCCTATTAGTTGGTTAGTTAGTTAGTATTAGTTACTTGTTACCATTAATCCTAAACAAACCTTTAGACGATCGTCGATTTTATTGCTATTATATTATAATAACAGCATATAACTTAATTATTTATAATGATGCTTTTACAAATGAACGAAACGTTTTCTACACTCATACATAGCCCTACAGTATTATCTCCTGTGTCGTGGGTGCCATGGACACACAAAGACGAATACACTAACACCCAGACCCAGAACCCAAATTGCCAGAGCCGGAAATCGAACCCGGGACCCACTGCGCATCAGACCGGTATGGTAACCTTTCCGTCACAGGGGTCGTCATGTTGACTTTATGAAACGACACGTTATAAATGAAATAGGCACATAGTTTTAACCATAGTAATTTCTATTCAACGTTCAATCTCATATAGAAATATAAAGTTCTTATCACTCTCCGCACACGAATACAATTAAAATTCCAACTGCTTATAATTCTATTCATGGTATGTTATTTCAGGCAGTATTAGTTAAAGCCGGCTCAACTCGCTTTTATTTTAATGTTAGTCCGCGGCTTTGTCTGCAATTTTAAGCTTTAAAACAACGTTTTTGTATTAGGTTTAGCTTTCGATTGACGCAGGTTTCGATCCTGAAAATTGGATTGTCCGTGGGAATTACTGTATATGTAGTTAAACTTTACACACTGCTATAAAATATTTTTAAAATCAACCGTAATCTGCAAATTACCCATAACCAATTGTTTTATATGTGACGGTTATTTTATAGCTACACACTTGTAAATTGAATCTAAACTTAATAAAGAATGATATTGGCAAAATAGTTGTTGCTTAACATTGAATGTTTACTGAATACAAGATTACATCCAACGAGGAGAATTTTAATACGTAAGGCCCTGAGTAAAAAGTAGACAATAAATTATTTTTTAATGTATCATCCATAAACAACCTACAAATACAAGTAACTCACGTCAGTTTCTTTGCTATGTCCACAGCTCAAAAAAGTGACATCACCGCAAAAGTAAATACTCCTAAATCTTCACATCTTTTTAATTGGCAGATATTTGGTATGAATTTGAATTAATGACTCACCTCCGACTCCTTACAATGTCCCCAGCTCAAAACAGTAACATTAGAGTGACTGGGCGTAGACATCTTCTCTCCGGCGAGGGACATGATGGTCCCGGGTTTATCTGACATCATCCCCGCGAAGGTGTACACTAAAGCGATGTCCGCCGTCCATCCACGAAACCTCGGATGACTTACAATTCGTTCAATTGGCAAATATTGCTCGTATCCCATCTCAAACATTTTTTTACTTCCAATTACTACAAACGTCGCAGTTATCTCGGGTTTGATATACTTATCATAATTTTTTGAGCTGAAATTAAACATATTTCAACCCTTTTTTAATAAGCAATTGTAGTACGTAAAAAACTAAGCCTCAAAATGAATTAAAATAAATTCCGTGTCCAAAAGTACAAACCAACATTTGATAATGTTTCTACTTGTATCATGGATTTGGGTTTTAAAAATGAAATTGATGCTAATAAATAATTCAAGTTTATATTATACTCAGGTACAATCCATCACACTCTATAGCTACAGCCCTGGGTTAACTGGCAGGGAATGCCTTTAATCATTAAGTTCGCCCTTTATAACACTTAGTTTTAACGTGTTTCAAAAAGATTAAATAATAAACAAACCATACAGCATTTAAATATTTTAATCTATTCTAATATGACAATCTACGCTTTAACTTTGACATAGCAAAGCGTATAATATTTCCTGGCAAACACTGCACAGGTAAGCTTCTAGACTTATCATTTGTGTAAATACGAGTATGTGTCTAAAGTAGTTTGCAGCCGTATGTAGAATTATGTAAAGTGTAGAGAACTGTACTGTGTAAGTGTAGAGAACCACGATATTATGTGAATTTATGCAAGTGATAAGGATGTAGAAAACATGTAAAATTTTATACCCACATAGAAAATGTTAGATTGAGGTCGTAATGAGCGTGAAATAGTTTAATCCATTTTAGTAATGTTGGGCAAACCACTAGAAGTAAATTAAGTATGTATGATTACTTTTTTATGTGATGTGATATTTTACTTTTCTTATTAGGAAATATATTTATTTAGCTTATCTACAAAATTAAAGAAATTTAATTAAAATAAAACTAGAACATTATAAACATAGTAAAAAAATAAGCTAAAAAAAGTAATGTATGTACCTAATTGATGTACATAAATATAATAAGTATTGCTTAAAATGTCTGTATATTACAGAGTAAGGCGCCTTAAATGCCACATTCATTAGCATCAAAACTTAACATAAAAATAAAAATCTCAACACAAGAATCAACATCAACGTATATGTTATGATACTTAACACAAATCAACAATACTAACAAGCAGTGTCCCGCGGTGACGATAACATTGTCGTGTATAATGGTCCCCGTACAAGTTCTTTTGGAGTTGTCTGTGAAAACTATACTGAAATATAATTAATTAAATAAAACTTAATAACTTTGTTTACTGAAATCAAACGTAAATGATTAGATAGTTAAAACAAAGGAAAGTTGTTTGTTTGTTCTTTTACACAAATTAATGTTTAATTATGAATATTATCTAAAAACCAAAAAAAGGCTGGTTAAAACCTCTTTTCTACGCAGTCGGGTAAAAACCTTAAATAATTGTAAACAGGAACACAGCTCTGAAATTTCTGTACTATAAAATAAATTAATATTCCACTACGCGAGGCGTGTTCCCCCAAAATCTCAATTTATTACTAGGCAGAGACAAATTGTGAGTTATTGCGTAGTCTAGTAAGAACCCCTTTTTAAAATTGTTCTTAATGTTTTTCGTAGCCTATTGTATCAAAATTGGCGTAGGCTACTTTCGCCACTAAGAATTTTAGGTCTCTCTGCCTACCTACTACAGGAGCGATATACGTTGCAAAATAAAAATTGGTTGAACTTATAATAATAAGATATCATTATAATATGTAACGGGTACACGATAAGCGGATTTAGTTGCTTCATTGCCGATATATGGACCCGTTAAATGAATCGTATATCGGCAATTGAGAAATAAAATCCGCATATACTGAGTATTTGTTATACAAATGTTATGTTATAGAAATGAGCCCTTTCTTCTATTTTGAGAGATATAGTTAGTTTTCAGAATTTGATCCTTATAAGTGACACTATCAGATGGCGCAGTAATGCAGGTTGTGATTTTTTTTTCACAATGAACCCGTTCAATCCCCGACTAGGGAAATAAGTTTTTTGAAAAACTAATTATGTCCTTTCATCATTTTCGCTAATCCTTATAGTTTTGGATTTCTCCATCCACGCACAATTGAAAAATTCACCCTGTATATTATAATGTATCCATTCTTCGATAATTCAAGTTTAACTTATACATAAGATATCATTTAATTACACGTCCTTACTCAATCAACGCCACGAATGTATGGTTAAGCATTCTTTTCATAACTGCCGAGTTGTCTGAGATTTCGTCAACCGACATTGATTCATCAAAATCCTCTTCAGATTCTATAATTATAATTTTAAATGATTTAATATTGATATTTAAATTACTTGATTATCTCCGTCAATTTAGTTGGAATTACAATAAAATAATGATTAAGGTAATTAGAAGATTTTCTGGATATGTCATACATAGGTAATTATTTACGAGTAAATGCCAACTTTAACCCGTAAACAAAAATACCTGCAAGTACGTTTCCTTACATACTAGTGATATTATCACTAATGTTATATCCTTGTTAAACACCAAAAACATGACTGCTTAACGCCTCTTTTATTTCAGTTTTTAGACAACATATTTAAAAATTATACTGCCTATGTTTCTATGACAATTGTGATGAATTTAACGATACCTTATATGTTTTACAGCCGCCAGGCCGTTTGGGCTGTAGGACATGCCAAAGAAATGGACATACATACATACGTTCGAAAGACATTATCCTTTGACGCAGTGAGGTAAAAACACAAAACATACTAACCAAATGCATTTTCACTATCTTGAGCAACATATTGTTTCACTATAAAACTGGCCACGGCAAATACTTGCAATACTACTTTCATTTCTGCGAAAGGAAATAATTTCCCTAACATCCAATTATGATCGCAAGTCAAATGTGCAACTCACGTGGTTTTGAAAAGATTACCATCGACACAAAAGTAATTGCGTTCGACTTATGTTATGAACATGTTTTATTGCTTGAGATTTTTTTGCTGGTAGAAGGTAATGTTATTGGCGAATATTTTTTTGTTTAATAGTAGAAGATATACATATGAATAGATAGGTTATTTAGGACATATATGTGGTTAAATAATAAAAATACTACAATTACATTGTTCCTTTTCCAAAGTCGGTTTAAAATTTCCTCATGATATATTTTACATAAATATTTTCATGATAAAATCCACGGACATAATCTACCTTTCAGTAAAAGTCTCGTCCAAAACAGCTTAGTAATTTTGAAGTCGGTAACAAAGTAAAAAGTAAAAACAAACTATTTAATCTATTTTTAATGCAGGTAACTTCATTAAAAAGTTGTTGTTACAGACAAACAATTTTAATTAGCCATATAGATTGTCTGCAACAACAAATATTACCAGTGTAAACACTCAGATGTAATGTGTATTTGCTGATATAATTTAATTAATTTGTAGCCTCCATTTGTTAAAATATTTACAGATGAAATATCGATAGCTTATTCATTTATTGGCATATAATAGGCACATAATAATTTGATAGTGTTAAAATATTTTGAAAATATTAAATAAATTAAAGAAGAATTCACGTATATTGACTTGTTTTCTTATTCTTTTATAAAAGATTTACAAAAAATATAATAAGCTACAAGTATAGAGAGAAATAAAATTATTTCATTATATATTTAACATAGAATTAACAAAAATAAGACAGCTTTGTTATTTGGTCAAAAGATTTAGAGATTACTCTAAGTTAAACTTCGTATATGATATGAATAATACTAAGATTGGTTGATTAATACTGTGATTGGTTTCACAGTAGCATAAATTCGTTAAACATTTTTCTTCGATATAAATTATTCGATATAAGGAATAGGTATAGCATAATAATGACAATACATATTCTTGCGCTAATCCTCTAAGTAAATGTATTGGAAAAGACGATTTTCTGCATGGATCTACGAGATTGAGCACGAAATTTAGCGATGTTTTTATGATAGAATCCGTGATCGGGGCTTCTTCACGTTGCTCTTTTCCACTCCGATGGAGAAAAGTCATTTTTCAGTAAACTAACCTCTAGTAGTTTTATGAAAAAAGTGTATGAGAAAGAAATTCTTCACTTAGGAATAGGTATAGGAATGTGTTTAAAAATATAGCAATAAGTTCAGTAATTTACCTATATATAGTATAGTGTACAGTATAACTGCTCATTAATATGAATAATTTTACCTAATTTGATTGAACCAAATCTACAAAAAACTATTTCTCTACCTGACCAAATTAGAAAGTGGGTACTTACGTATTTACACGTACCTATACTCATATGTTCCTATTGTAAAAACTATTTTATATGTTAAAATAAACTTCGTAAAGGATTTAAAAATGCCTTCAACAAAGTCAAGGTGTAAGCACACACTGGGGCCTGATCCCTAGTTAAATACACTTTGAGGGCTCGTTGGAGCGGCTCTGGGAAAGAAAAGAATATCCTATTTGACAGATATCTTTCCGATCCTCTTCAAGGGCTTGCATAAGTTTATATTTCATACGTAAAACGGGAAATATCCTCTGATTATATTATTTACATTATAACGAAGCTGTCAATTTTAATACATATATTATTTACTTAAAATTGTGATTGCATTATGTACTTATAATTCGCAGTTTTAGTTGAGTAACATACACCAATATCCATAATAGTTGTAGTCGCTCGTTTATATAAAATCTATTAAAATACAATACTACATGAAATGAGTTCATAGTCATAGTGTTGCTAATGATATTAGCTTGTAGAAAAAAAGAAGATAATTATTATATATGTCTTCTAAACTAATGTATTGTAAACCCAGAGGACCCAATCAAAAAGTCAGAGAATCTCAATAAAGGAGTGTAGTCGTAAGAATACAATACGGCCCCGTCCCAAGTTAAATATGCCCTAAGTACCCATTGAAGTGGTTTAAGAAGGTGGATCGAGGACCGCCCTAAAATATGTCTGCCCGAACGTCGTTAGGACCCAGATACTGTTCACGCGGTTCCTTTGAAATAAATAGAATTGGATAAGATAGACACTTTTAAAAACACTTAAATTTGTTTTAAATATGATTTGTGCTATTTCTCTGGTTATTTTTTATATTTATGTTACTTAATATATTAAAAATATCTAAATATTGTCTGATGAGTTATTTAACATTTAAAATTACTAATTTTTTGTGCCAAACTAATGATTGTTTTTTTTTTATTGAAGACGAGTTATTTAAGTACGTAGATAGTGTAAAAATGAACGTAGATAAATGCATTAAATTACCGGTACCTATAACAAAATAATCTATAAAAAATGTTATCTGTCTCCTGTTTGTTTGAGGTAATCTTCTAAACAGATGGAATAATTATGGCGGGACTTTCACTGGAAGATAGCTGCATGCTGCATTATGCACCTTTATTTTTGAAAAAAACGCATTAACGCGCGTCTCAAGCGCATGCGCTGCCGTTACGGGAGAACCCGTTTCATTTATGTTTAAATATGCTTTTATACTTCTTGAGCGCGATCAGCTTAATTAGCTGATATAACAAAATAAAATTGAAATTTGACACTTTCACATTTTAAAAATCACACGATATTGTCTAGAAAGCAGGATGCTTAACTAAAAATAATTTGCAGGAAATAAGCACGAAATTTACTGCGCCTGGGACTCTCTGGACTTAAATTTATTGTACGCAGCGCAATTCTGGAATTTTAAACAGTCTCCCCGCAGTGCAGAGCGGAACTTTTGGGGGTGATATTATGTACCGGGACTTTATGTACCAATGACAATGTACGGCGGTGAAAGACTAGTTGTCTGAAATCGAAGTCTGAATGTAAGGATCTAAGAAAGCCTAGTTGTCTGAAATAGAAGTCTGAACGTAAGAATAAGAAATCTCTTTGAATCCTTGACTGATTTTTCGAATTTATACGCATATTAGAAATAAATAATTACTTAATTTTAAAAGAACTTGCGTGAAGGAAATCACATGTAGCTTACACGAATAAAGAGTTCTTTAAAAACAAAAGTTGTCAAATATGATTTAAGCATAGCGGTGTGAACTATGACTCTGAAAAACCATGCCCAGTAGTGGAAGAGAAATGGGTGACGTTGGCAATATACAACGGAAATAAACAGAGTAATATGCCTCAGAATATGTAATGTGGTCTTAAACAGTAGTTACAACGGTAAACAATAAATTCGGTGGATTGTAGCCAAATGTTGAGAGTCGCTCCCTAAATGCCTTCTCGGAATCAAACTTGATTTGATTATTTTTACTTCATTAAATGAGCATAGATCAGATTTTTTGTTGTTATATTATTAAGACGAACATTTCATGCTAAAAACCGTTTTAAAAATCATTTTTTCAAATGCAGTTTTAGCTGAAAATTAATATAAAGTTAAACAAGTAATATAAAGTGATTACATGTCATGATTATTTGCTATTCCCATTACGAAAATAAATCCGACCCAACTGTGTAATCTTTATATGTAGACTCAGGTCAGCAATAAAGTGGTCGGAGGTTTGTTGCCAAATATTGGGGTTGTTACCACAAGTCGTCTTGGATTCCGTAACAAGAGCAATGAAACAGTTTCATAGCAGCCACTTGAATTTTTAATTTAATTTACGGAAATTCCGGAAGGAAATGTACTTTCCGCAACAATGTAAATGTACAAGGAAGCGCGGTTTGTGGATTTAAACAAATATGTATATTATTATAGATTCATTTCCGTTTTTTGCATTTTTTATGTGATCGTAGTAGCAAACGAGCATGTATTCTACCTGATGGAAACTGGCCACTACCGCCCATAGACATCTCTAATCAACCCTAGATAAGATCAAGATCCTATTTGAGGTTGACCACAAATGCGTTGCTACCCCTGTGGACTAAGTTGGAACGCCTCGGATAAGTAGGTCTCCCCTACCACACCCTTTAGACTAGAACGCAGCAATTACCTAATACTGCTGTTATAAGGCAGAAATAGGTGTGGCGATGGCGCCGCCGGAGTCGAACTATGTATATAGAGTTTTACCACCTTTAAATACAACGGACTAATAACGTTGTAAATAATATATTCCTCAGTGTAAATTCTATTATTTTTATAAATAATCTTATTATCATTTGAATGCAGGTAACATAAAATATATGATACAGGAGTAACTTTCAGTTATACAACTGAATAGAAATAAGTTAGTAATAAATACAAAGTTAAAAAAGATATAAAGATTTTCGTATATGTACGCAATACATTGATCTTTTCCGTCTACTGTATCATAAACCTCTCGTATCATATTAGGTTATATGGTCAACGATGCAGAAATAAAGAAATACATTGCTCAATTACATTATGATATTGGATGGAACGATCAACACAGCTTACTTCTGAGTCACTGAATAACGCTTCATGATTTATGTAATGGGTGATGTTTTTGTAATAATGATGGATATAAGAGTAACTATCGTCATACATTTTTCTAGCATAAATCAGATCTTGTTTTTATTCGAAAAGATGAATTAAATAAAAAAAATCTACCACCTTTCAGTAAATACGGTGAGTTATGAGCAGTGTTACCTGAGGTTAGCCAAAAATGCGTTGCTACCTCTGCGGACTGAGTTGGAACGCCTCTGACAAGTACATATGTCTCCCTTACCATACCCTTAAAACCAGAACACATCAGTGCTTGGCAATGTCGTTATAAGGTAGAAATAAGAAATAGGCGTGGCGGTGGTGTCGCTGGAGTCGAACCACAAGAAATGAGTTTTACCACCTTCAAACCTATTTTCTATGTTTTCACCGAGGAGGTACCATCGCCACAATACTACTATCATTAAGTAGTTCTTGCATATCAGTAGAAGGGTACCGTTGATGGTTCACTTTCATATCATCAGAATCCTAGAAAGTAGCAACACTCATTTGATTGACTTTAGGTCTCTATTATAAATTTTCTTAAAGCTGACCATGAGTGTCACTGACCAATTACCATTAGGTGGACAGGCTCCTTTGCTACGTTTTATAAAAAAAACTAGAGTCTAAGCGATAGATGCAGTGTTAATGATCATGACCCTGAATCTGATGTATAGCTCCTAATGAACATGTAATGAGCTTTATCCTTTCCACGTATATTTCTTTCTCAATGGCACATCAGGGCGAGCACCTGCGATAGCTACGCCATTGATTGCTCTTTAGGGTCTACGTGACAAACGGTGATAAAGCGGGTACTAAGTCAATCATTAATTGGTCTGGCTCTTTAGTGAGCTTAAGAATGGGTTCGTTTTAAAATTGTTCATTATTTTAGTGAATTTAAAGTGTTTTATTGGAATAGTAGAATTTATTGTGTAGTAAAAGCTGAATTATCTTAAGGTCGACTGCGTATTATAATGTCAAAAATATACACAATATATATTATATATTGTGGATTATTTTGTGCTCCTTAAAACTAAGTTACTACTTGGTTAAAACGTAAACCGTACTATTAGATACATTAGTATACAGGGTATTTTTTTCAAGTGTGTGGATGGGGAAATCCAAAACTATAAGTATTAGCGAAAAATCTTGAAAGGTAAGTCCTTTCAGGCCGATTTTGATGAAAACTAAAACTGCGTAATTCGTTTTTCTGTATACTACAAGCGTGGGAATTATGTTGTTGAACTTGACTGAAAGCTAAAGAAAGAAAGAAATAAAGCCGCACCAATCAAATCAATTTCGTTGTTAATCAAAATTAGATTTAACTTTAAAAAACAGCGTTGTCTGTGTAGTTCATAATGTTTATCTTTCTCTCGTTTTATCAAACAGTTCAACAACCTTGCTAAGTAAAACAAAACAAATTTAGCGAGGGTTGGGTTTCGCGGGGTAATCCGATGTTTTAATTCGAGTAATTAGTATTGAATCTTTGTTTGGATAGATTTGGGTCTAGACAGAGTACAGATAAATTCTTAGTAACAGAGGCTATAAACTTGAAGCCCAGTTTAGTAAATAATAAAACACCCACAGGTTTTGTGATGGATCGTTGGTATAATTTGCTAGCACCTAAAAGCATCTAAATTGAAAATGATAGGGCATAATCTATTTTTGAATTTGTATACGAAGAAGGTCAAATAAGAAGTTTTTATTTGAAAAGAAGATAATTTATATAAAATATTTTAACTATGTAACTGTATCATGATCATCTAAAAGAGACGAGTAAATTTTCAATGGTTATTTTAAGATTTTTGGCTTTTCTTCTTTCTTATGAACTAGCTGATCCCCGCGGTTTCACTTACGTTTAAAAAATATACATATTTAAACCTTACTGAAATCCCATTGTCCGCGAAGGGGCCCGCACGTAGATGAATTTAAAAGTAAGTATGATCATTATATCAGTAGAGTCGGTCTTAACGAAAATTTCACCAACTTTATTATAAAAAAACTTTGATCGCAAGGCTAATGTTCTTTCCGTAAAATTATGTCTTAAAGGGTTCGAAAAAGTTACAGTACTTCAGTGTAGACCCTACCGATTTTAATCGGTAATGGCCGAAGTTGGACGGAAGCGTGCCTATGTATAAATTTTATTCCCTAATGTCTAATTTGCAGAAGTTAGACAAAATTAGAGAATCACTGGGTCGCTTTGAATATTTTAGTTGGGTTAAAATATATTTCAGTTTGTAAATTGATTCTGTATGAGTTTTTGTCTAAAAATGTGTCTGTGTTTAATATAAAAGTATCAAATGAACAGTCCGCCTGATATTTAGTCGCTATTGCTACCCATGGACATCTGGAATCAATCTCAGTTTAAAGTTTAATATAACGGGTTGCCTAAATCTGGTTGGATAAATCTCCCTTAGACAGATATTGATATATTGTACTGTATTGTATTGTACCTTGATATATTGTAAAGTCCATACACAGATGAGTATGGAAAAGAAAAAATATGATGATTTACGACTAATTGATAACGAAAATAAAGTAATCACAAAAACATGTCCAAGTTCAAGCCAACGGGAACCACAATTTTAAATAAATGTCCATTTAATAAAACGAAGGTAGGCATAAGAATGTAAACAAGGGCCGTTATTCAAGGGTCCCAGAGAGACTACTTTAATGAAAAACGTTACAAAGAGATGAAACGTCTGAATTTTTGCGGCCAAATGAGAGACATAACCTTATTCACTTAGTTTCCTGTAACAAGGAGGTCAGATGGGTCTTTGAAAGACGGTTGTAAATTTAATATAATTGCTAGAAGAAGAAAAACGTCTTAATACTCCGGGGATCGTTTAGGGCGGTCGGAGGGCAGTAAAGTTGCGCCCTTGTCACTCACTTGTCTAAACCGACTCGCCCTTCCTGATATTAGCATACAAATTGATGGTTCCACGATTTATAGGGCTTTAAAAGTTCGATACACTAGAATAGGTCAAATCTTTTAGTCAGCCTTGTGCCTAATTACAAAAAAATGTTAACTATTTTAAAGAAATAAGAAGAATTGTCTACGTCAACTCTATACCTGGGTATCTGTCTCTTGTGAGATTGATAGGGTTTTAAGTCATATTAACAGTAAAGTCCAGATTAACAGACTCCATACACTTCTGAGAGGTTTTCTTGATATGAGTAAAAAATTAACAAAAGCTGTTTCGGGACAACTGACCTTAAGATTTAGAGATTGAATCTCAAATTATTATGATTGCTATTTTGGGAATTGAGAGTAATTATATTCGGTAAAATCAATTAAAGTTAACGAAGAAAATGTTTTGTTTAAATTTTTCTGAATACTGTTACTCTGATTACTGATCGAAAGTTATATCAATTTTATATAAGTATCTCAAGATATCTCAAGGTATCTTGAGATACTTATATTTATTTATTTATTGAGTGGTATAGCTTTGTATCTCAAGATATATATCTTGAGATACTTATACGGAAGACTTCAACTTAATTCTTAGGGAGAAAATATACTTATCTAGTGTGGAGTTAATTACTGTCCATAGGTGGTGGTCGCTACTTACTATCAGGATTGCAGGCATGTTTCCTACTTATATCTTATAGCAAAACTTTCTTCTGAGCTCATTATTATGAACTTTCATTTCAATACTTATGTCTCTTCCCTCTTCAGAGTAAAGTTGAAAGGGTTAAGTCGAAAGCCTTTTATTTCCATTACGAAAACGAAGGTCAGGCATATAGTTCTCGACATTTTTACGGTCGATTGCCGGTGCCAGTTATAAAATTTAGGTCGGTGACCATTTTCAACGACAAAAGCAGGGATGAGTTCGTAATCGTCATTTACAGTTTAATGTATTCTTATATGTACAGAATTATTCAAATTATTCAAATTTAAAATATTTTTTGTATCAGATTTTTTGTTACTTTTCTACATCTACCATTTTTAGCTTTTTAAATTAGGTACTTGTTATGTTGTTGTAGGTGTAACGTGTTTTATTTTGTTCGTTGTTCGTTTTAATTATACTCCGTTTCTTGTTTCACTACGGGGCTAATTGCTACTTACTACTACAAAGTTACTCTTAATTCATTTATTCTTAAATACCTATTTAATTCATTTAAAGTAAATCTTCTACAGTCTTCATTGTACGTAACATTTTCTTCGCGATAAAATACTGAAGTTGAGAATAGAGCTTAAGCACGTATGCACAATTATGACATTCTTACTCCACGTAAGAACGTTAAAATTGTCACGTAGCGACAAATCCGGGGCAAAGTTGTATAAAATTAAATTAATTTAAACATCTTCACTTACTACAATTATTTTTGATGAAGGAAGGAATATTCTCTCACGGATCGTCCGGTTGATGAAAAATATAGTAATTGATAGTGATTAAATGAATTGGTAAATGAAAATTTAACATTAAATTTGAAGTACAATTGAATAAATAGGGTTTCGGTAATAAAAACACGCTATATTACCTTTTTAGTAAACCAACGAAGTAAATAGTATACCTACCTTCTTACGCGCCGCGCATACATGGGGAGGCGTTGACGACTCGACCCGTTTGCCGTCTCTGCATATACATAGTTATACCTTCAAGGCTCACTGTACATGTTTCATATCAAAACATCGCAGTTACAATTCAAGAACCACGTGCTTGTTTACTTTTCTTTTGGCATGTATTTGGCATCAAATCAATCAGTTTTAACGTATGGGACCATAGACATAGGATAAGATCCTATGTCTATGTGTGGGACTATGAGTGTAGTCATTAATTGAAAAAAAAATTAGTCCTTGAGCAGTAATGTAACCACGAAGCATTAGATTAACTATATAAATATTATTCTATACTATTTATTATTTTTAATATATTATTGTCCTATTCCGAATGACTGACTTAATGGTTTCACGTAAGAAAATATTGATATATGTACCTACACAATAAATAGTTTTATAACTAAAACTTCATTTAACTGCCAGCGCGCTGCTAAATAAGTAATGTAAATAGTTAAACATTGCACAGATCAAAACTGCTGACGGTGGAAATAAGCACCATAGTTCAGAATCTTCGTAGTGTAGCATCATCAAAATAACTATCTCAACTTCTAATTAACGTTTACCTTTTTGCAATTGTTTGCTTTGAAAACAGTAGTTGGGACTAAACTGTTCATTCCATCTATACAAATAAATAAAATTGAAGTGTCTGTTTGTGATTTCAAAATAACAAATTTTTACTCAATGCATATGAAAGT